>JAWQFJ010003161.1:268685-281185 GCA_034096865.1 Theodoxus fluviatilis | reverse complement strand
TGTTCTTTTGCCTGTTGCAGCAATATTTACCGCTCTAAGGCTCCACCGCCCTAAAAATAGTTGTGGTTACAGTCACGTGGTAGAGAAGAGGAGGTCAGTAGGTCGGCCTGAACGTTGAAAGTGTTTACATTTGTATTTTGAAGAAACCAGATTGAACACAAATCAAGACTTCTCTTTCAACGGAAACGCTTTTTAATACTAGAATAATGGGTTCCCCGAGAGCTCATAGGGCAGGGAAGATGGGACAGCACGCAGTCCGTTGTTTTCCGCCGATTTCTTTCCTTTTTGTGCACGACCGGGGATAAAAGGGTAGGGTCTGCAGAAAAAATTATGGACGGTCGGGTAATCGTAACCACAATTTTATTTTTGGTGAGTGCCTTACACGAATGAGAGTTTTCAAATCCTAGTACTTGCTCATATACACGTGAACATTTTGTAATCTGGGTGTTCAGGTCTCTACTCGTCCGGAGCTGCCAAAGGAGACAGCACCCTCACAAAATCTGATGACACGACGAGTCCAGAGATATACTTTGACGTTGGTTTTCCTGTGGGATCAACACGGTACAGCAGCATCTATGTGAGTGATGACTGGTCCTACAGACTCTCCTCCTCCGTTCATTTTCACAGCTCTTTAAATCATAACATTGTGTTTTTACCGTACAAAAAAGTTTTCAAGCGTTGTGCAGTCTCGTGTGTTGATTTTACGCTCCGTTTCACTGTGGTAAGAATGTGCATCTCTCCCGTCATATTCTGTCATGTTCTTCCTCTCTCTTTTTCGCTTCATCGCCTCATTGTTGTCATCCATCCACCTGCTTACGTATCGCTGTAGAATCTAGTATCGTGTATGATCACTATTTCATTATTTCTGTGTACCCCATTAGTATTTATCACATTAATAGTTTGACGACACCACGATCACCCCATGACTACTCCTATCCCCAATCCCTCATCCCTTTTTTGTCTTTTGAAATATAATTTTCGAGGATGCTAGAATTACCCAATTTATCAACATCTCTACTGTACATGGGTAAAAGTGATGGCTGAAAGTTAGCTCATATTCACTCTAAGATGGACCGGACGATGGATTGACTTGTGGATCTTTTTACCCTGAAGGTCGGGAGCAACGGAGTAATCAGTTTCGACTCTGCCTACAACTCGCCCTATCCCTCTGCATCCACCACAAGTGCCTCAAAGCTGATCGCTCCGTTCTGGACTGACATCGACATTGGAGGTCAAGCGGATTCGAACATTTTCTACCACGTCTATGACGGCAGTACCGACTCGTAAGTGTTGTCCTTTCAGTGTGCATCGTGGCTCCTTCTGCTCGGAGTGTCGTTGTTGCTCTCATTTAGATTGTTGTATGTATTTCCAACTGGGAAATGTTACAGCTGGGGCGACAAAATGAAATCCACAGCATTTGCAATGGGTCCCTGTTATCCTATTCGCAGAGCATCTGTGCACTGGAAGGTGTCCGAACTGTTGACATTTCTGCCGACCGGCTTTAACACTGTAGTGCATCAGCTTTTTCTCGTGTCATCACAGACGTAACTGAGGACAATTGTTCATTTATCCATTCGTTCAAATTGTCCATAATGCAACCCATGGGACACGAGTTATACGCTCGTTAGTTAACAATTTCACCTGCTCGCACTGCTATACTCATTTAATAATTGGATGAATGCGTGAATGAATGTATGGAAGACAAAGAAATGAATAAATTTTGTAACGGCGTATCAGCTTTTGTAGGCTATGTGAGGACATTGATCACGAAAATCATTTGAGCTGGTTGGAGTGAGAATAAATGAAGCCGCGGTGTATCTAGTTATTGGCCCTCTATGAATCTTGTCGGGAGACACGGTGTATCTAGTTATTGGCCCTCTATGAATCTTGTCGGGAGACACGGTGTATCTAGTTATTGGCTCTCTATGAATCTTGTCGGGAGACACGGTGTATCTAGTTATTGGCCCTCTATGAATCTTGTCGGGAAACACGGTGTATCTAGTTATTGGCCCTCTATGAATCTTGTCGGGAGACACGGTGTATCTAGTTATTGGCCCTCTATGAATCTTGTCGGGAAACACGGTGGGTCTAGTTATTGGCCCTCTATGAATCTTGTCGGGAGACACGTTGGGTGTAGCCTAATCCTTAATCCATGTGCTCTTGTTACATTACTCTGTAGAGAACGAAGTCAAAAGTCAGTCATTGCAAACATTAATGTGATCTGTGAAAGAAATTCTGTACAGAATAAAAATAAGTTCGCCGTTAGATACACTTTCAAGTTGTTACACTCTAGAACATGAAACCATGTAAATGTCGTCATGAACGTCCTCAAGCTCTCTTAAAGTATTGACATAAGCAACAAGAATGAGGTATACCGTATGTTGTAGCGAAAGCTCATGTTAAGTGTTGAATTTATTTGAAAGAAAATCAGGTCAGTGGTCTTTTCTTTGCTGCATTTTTGTGTTTGGCTAAAACGTTATTCAGTTTGAAACAAAAACAAGAATATGAAAATGTGCTCGAAATGCCCGTGGACTCTGACGAATCTCTTTGTGCTGACCATCCAGGGGCGAGGCCACAGCCACGGTCCTACGTCGTGCCAGTGTGGACGTGCAAGTCGCCCTGACCAGACAGGACTTCAAGGCGGTGTGGGTCCTGGTGGTGACCTGGGAATCCGTCCCACCCTACTCCGCCTCCCCACTCTCTTCCAACTTCACCTACCTCGGCAGCGTGTCCAGAAATGGAACCGAGGTGAGGCATGCAGGAGTTTCACAAACATTCGCAGCTGCAGATATTACCTTGAGCTCTGTATTTGCCCAGCGGACTGACATAGATATGCTTAATCTTAGAATTCTCTCGACAGAATTGAGACAATAATACAGCAAATATTGTATATTGAATATCGATCTTATTCTTCTTAGACTAGTCGATGTGATGAAGTTCAGTGCTAGCTCGAAACTACGCACACTGGCAGATACCCTAACGCGCAGGCAGTACCGCAGAAAGCTGGGAACCGTCTGTACATTAATGGAAACTCTGACGAAATAAAATCCTGATTACGAAACTGATCACAACTTAGCTTGTGAATATTATGAATCGTGAAGACGGGCATGAAGAGATTATTTTTGTCCCTCCCTTTGGTACTTATATATGTGTACTAGCTTTCATTGTTAATGGTGTTCTTCTATTTTCCTTCAGCGCATCACCTTCCAGTGCGTGTTGGTGACAGACGGTCAGGAGAGCTTTGCCCTGGTTTACTACAAGTTCAACAGCTTCTCCTGGGGCTACAAACAAGGCCGTCGCATCGTCATTGGATCTGTGGGCATCGACGACGAGTTCCTGGGTACAATCCATTCTCTCAGAGACACCGCCTACGGAATGGACCAGCTCGTCGGCAACACGGGTAAGGCTTACGCTCTAATGGCGTATGTAAATCTCAGAAACAAGGTCCAGCACAAGCACGTGCGTTTTGTTATTAAATAAACGAGAATTCCTCCACACGTCCAATGTCAATCTTATTTGTTTTTCCCCTTTTCTCTCATCATTCCGCTCTTCATCATTTTCTCATCCGTCTGAGTGCACCTTAACCCCCTCTACACGTTTTCATTGTCTCCAGTTTCGTCTTGACTGTGTGCTGCAGATCAAGGTTCTCTCCAGTACTCTGCTGCACTTGACTTGTACATTGTTGCAGCACACCTTGTAAAACAATCTATATTTGCTGCAGGGGTGCGCGGGTTCTGGGTTTACCAAGTCGGCAAATCCGTCAGCCACGCGCAGTCGTGTCGCAACTGGTACGACCGCAACAAGAAGGACACGCTGATCAGGAACAATGAGTTCTGGATACCCAGCTGTCCTTGCGCTCCCGAAAGGCTGGCCTGGGACAGACGCTGGGGCAGGATGTACAGCAGAGGTCCCTACCGCTGTGTGACCATGAGACCCCAGCGCTGGCTTTGGCCCCTGGGCAAGGTATGTTGCCTGATCAATGTCCATGTGCTCTGTTACTCAGTCTTGGTTCTTATATTTTGAGTCGGATCACGACTATTATGCATAGATCAGAAAAACAAATAGGTCGCATCTCACATTAAACATTTAGCACCACCGTCTATCCATGCATGATATTATCCTCTCATAGTTTGTCCATGTGGCTCAAAAAATGACTTTCCTGTTTGTTTTTGTGCAAATACACTCCGTGCTACATCAGTAGTAAGCATGATTAGTTGAGTAGGGTAAATATTTTGTGTCATAAAAATTGTTAGCAAATAGTGCTCTTCTCTTATGTTCCGATAGATTCTAAAGTAGATATTAGAAGTTGTTAAATCGTCACAAATAGGTGCACTGGTGATTTGTTGCAGGAATGCTGCTACTATGACGGCATATTTGAGGCTACCATGCCTGGAGCAGGCAGTGTGTTCCGCTACCATCCCTGGTACGACTACCGCAAGCATCAAATTGAGGACGTCAGGGCTAAACAAGACTGCTGCGAAAGATCCTCTCTGTGCACACTGTACTACGAACTGCGTCCCACTGGCGACTGTGCAAGAAGGGCCTCATGGAGACCGAGTGAGTACAGAACTGATGAACTTGAATGTGATGAATAATAAAAAGGATCCTATACTAATTACTGTAGCGGTTATTGTCTGAACTCTTTTCAGATACATTTATAGGAAGAAGTCATCTTTCTAGTGGAGAGAATACTTTAAAAAACAGTTTCATCTTGAAGAAAAACATTTGGAAAGGATCCTTTACTAAACACTTTCGAGATTATTGTCTGAACACAATCAAAATACATTCATTGGGAGAGGTAACTTTTGTTTTAATCAATATATTCATTATCTTACAAGATGAAGCGGTTCTTTACCATTCAGTTAACCGAGCGCGCTTTCGCACAGTTGGTCGGGGGGTGGGGATGGGGGGTGGGGGGCGAACATCAAGCCCTCAAGTTTCACCTTTACAAAATCTCCAGCAAGCAGCAGGGCAGACTCCTCTCAGGAATGGAAAGGGCGGCGTCAATTCAGCTTTCAATGAATTCTACATCTACTCGTCTGAACCTGCCGCTAACGTTTCACAACATGTCGTGACTTGCAGGTGCCCTGTTCGGCGACCCCCACATCATGACCCTGGACGGCAAGAGCTACACTTTCAACGGCTGGGGCGAGTACACCATGCTGAACATCGACACCGGGAACCAGACTTTCGTACTGCAAGGCCGGACCTCTCTGGCCGAGACAGAGAACGGCACCATGTCCAACGCCACCATCTTCAGCGCCTTCGCTGCCGGAGACTCGCAGAACGCCTCCCTGCATGTGGAACTCAACAGCGACAAGACGGGTAAGTGTCTGTGCAAGCATACAGTGCTCGCGGACGTGGTGTATGCAGCGATGAATTAAGAGTTTCCTGTTGATTCTGAAAGTGTTAAATTTAGAACAGATCAATTTAGCAGTGCCGTGCGTACCAACACTGGTATCCGAGTGGAGGAGGAATTGCATATGAGAAGCCGTATCTCTAGTAAAAGCGTCTGCCTTTAATGTACATCTGGAAGAAAAACTCCGTTTGTTTCCATTTTGGAAAAGGCCATTAAACCTGTATGGCCACGAGCTCCATCCACAGGGGAAATATCAAGTAAAATTGTTTTTCGCACTCGTTACCTTCAGCGGTGGCAACTCGTGTATTGCATGTTTGTGAGAGAATGCATCGGCCAGGTCAGTGAGAGGTTTATGCCTCACTTCAGAGTGCACTGATTCCATTCAAGCAGTGCAAACGTTTCTTTCCAAAAATGCTAAGCAGAGATTTGTTATCTATTTGGTCTAATTATACGGCATATCAAAGCTAGTTCCATAGAACTATGATATACTAGCAACGGTAGGCAATGAAACGGACTATAGTAATGACAATGCAACTTAATAAAATGAAAAAACTAAAGAAAAATAACACTAGCCTGAATTAGTCAAAATCATCACTATAGACCGTTCAGCGGACTAGGCCTACTACTTGTCTTGCCAACGACACGCTTGTGAACCAGACTATACATTGTATTTGAATATAGTGATTTTCAATGGCTCTCGTGCAACCTATTTTGTTCATTTGGCCTCCTTTTTTTAAAATTCGTTTCAGGCATGATCATTTTTGGAAATCAACGGGACCACACTGCAGACTTCAGTACTGCAAGATTTGAGTATGAAGACGACACCCTGGCGCTGTCTCAAGAAAATGGCAGTCTTGTGGTCTCTTTCGCACAGTCCGGTAAGGACCTACATTCTTGAAGAAATATCTAGAAAGGGAGAGGCTTTGGGGAAATAACTATTTAAAGAGTAAAAGCGGGGATGGGGATGAGGAGAAGGGGGATATGGAAAGACAAGGTTAACTATATGCTATTTCTCAAAAAGATTACAACACACTTCTGCGTAAAAGTTTGACTTTCCCAATATGTGGGTACATATTTTCTAATGATAAGTAATCTACCAATGTACCTGCAAAAGCATTCTTTATGTGTCTGGAGTGTACCTATTTGTACACGCATGTTTATGTATGTGTGTGTGTAAACGTGTCTGCGCGTTTAATCGCGTATATTTGTGAGCATACGTGTGTGTGTGTGTGTGTGTGTGTGTGTGTGTGTGTGTGTGTGTGTGTGCGTGCGTGCGTGTGTACGTGTGTGGATGTGTGCTTGTGTAGGTGCTTGCGTATGCCTATGTCTGTATCGGTTTGTCTACATAGTTGTCCTCGTGTGCTTCCGCCCACATCTTTGCACTCGTCCCCCCCCCCCCCACACACACACACCCTCCCAACCACCAACACCCTCCCCCCCTTTTTTCTTTCTGGACAGTTGCATTAATATTCGAAGCACAATGTGAAAACATTTATCGGTGAAAAAGTGTTATTTCTGTCTCGATTCGATCTTTGCCAACCAATGCTGATTGAATTCTGAACAATCTCTAAAGGACCCGAGTGAGGCGTGTTGCATATTAATCACGCTACATATTCTCTCTTGCAGGGATTTCCCTGACGATAAGTCTGGGCATCAAAATGCTCACCCTGACTGCCTCGCTGCCAGTGACCTTGAAGAACACCGCAAAGGGACTCCTGGGGAATTTCAATGACAACTCAACAGACGACTTCTTGATGAAGAACGGGTCCTCCCTGCCGTCAAATGCATCGGAGGAAGACGTTTTCCGTTACTTCGGACGTGCCTGTGAGCGCTCATTTCAGCTACAGACTGCCAGTAGTATGATAGTACTGCGATTCTAAGACCCGTAGAGTTTCCAGAGTCTGCATTTACACGTATTTTTCATATGTCTTTATTGGCACAGATACACAGAGTTCTGTGATGAACATTCATGCATGCTTTCCTTCTTAAATACCAGAGTACATGCGTGCATGTGATTGGATGCATGGGGTATAAATACGCGTGCGCATTTAGTTCATCTTTTTTATATGACGCTGAAGGTGATTTTACCTCCAGGGTGTGCGTAATCTGCTTAACAGTGGGTAGATTGTCAGATAAGAACGTCTGTTTGGATGACGGTGGGTGCACGAGTACGTGAATAGAATGTGTGAATACACACGTGTTTAAATGTATATTTGCGCGCGCATGTGCGTCTGCGAGTGTGTTTGAGTATTACAGCATGCATCTAGAATAATGTAGGGAAGCTACCCAATTCATTTCTTTATTAAGACATATTCCTTCTTTGAGTAGCCTGGCTTTTATGCTGGGTGTCCTCAACGTCGTCTGGCTGATGCAACCGCACATTTTCCCTCCTGCAAATCAGGACGCACCAATTATCATTCCAATCAATGTCATTTCATTTCTGTAATTGGTGTCAGACCCATACGACCAAAGAGTAATGGATGAAATGGTGTTTACAACTCTGTTGGTCTGTGCAGGGGAAATTACCCAAGGCGAGTCACTGTTCCGGTACCCAGCAGGGAAGAATTACACGCACTTCCAGCACCCTGACTTCAAACCCATTTTCCTGGATCAGGTGGACGAGAAACTCAGGAACGAGAGTTACACAGTAAGTGCCGGCGTCTGCTCATTGTCAGTAATTTCGAAGGCACTTGCCAAAAACGACCGTCCTTTTGTCTGTTCCTGCTCTCGACTAATCTAATGTTAACGACTCTTATACACACGAATGAAAATAATTCTAATTTAATAAATTTAATTATTTAGTGTGTTGATATGATAGAACACTAGATGACCTGTTCTGATGTTTAAAATGTGGCGTTGTTGCCTTCGCTGCCTTGTTGCCCAAATAAATGTATGTAAACTTGTTTCTTCTTTACATAGCCATATCGGCAATGGCGGATTTTATTATTGTTTTGTAAGATGATAACGTGCTTCATCCACACACTGCCTTGAGTCACTAGTCAGAGGCGCGACAAAGTGCACGCTCTAAGTCCATTTCACCGGTGCAAGTATAGTGGCGTCTATCCATCCCTACTCTCTTGACAGGTGTGTGGCGGCAAGGATAATCTTGCCTGTGTGTACGACTATGTGGCCACCGGCAGTCGACGCATTGCCAGTGCTAGTGCCATGAGCAGGCAGGACGCAGTGCAGGCTCAAGTTGTTCTGGGTAAGGAAGGAAAGAAGAAAGAAAGGGAGAATGTGTAACCCCGTATCGTTCAAGGGGTAGTTCCTCTTTCACTCGTGCTGCTTGCACAGAGTCCTTGTACTGCTTTCCTTTGCTTCACTGAGTGACGGCACGTTGAGTGCCTTATTCATAGTCGATGTCCCAGGCCAACATTTCATGAATATGTCCTGTGGAACCCTATTTTCTTGCAGCATATTTCCCCTTCATTCTGCCAATGGTTATATCCTTATCCATTCTTTCACTCTTTTGATTGTTAGATCGGTTGATTGGTTGCGTGCTTTCGAAAGCATGCTGTTGTCTCTTTCTGAGGTCGACTCATGGTTTGGACTACGACAAAACACACTTGTATTATTCTTTATTAATTAATTTGGAGTTAGAGCTGTGGCAATGTGAGCATATGCAATGTTAGCGTTTGCCCTTTTCCGTCCTCCGATTGCTGTTCCAACACACATAAACTAGTGATGTTCATCGTGTTTTTTTCTAAAATGTCTGACATCACCGTAATGCAGCTGCGAAGGTTACCGGATATCACAATAATGGTCGAAGCTAAAGACCAGGGCCCGTATCCAGAACGGCAATTTATCTTTTTAACACTCGATTTATCCCCTAACCCCGGGTTATCTTGATCGGTTAGATAAGGTACGCTCGTCAGAGGATCCTAGGTTGCGCTTTGCTATATGTACAGTGTACTGGTTTCCAGCCAAGGGAGAGCGGAACAAACAGTTGGAATCGTCTGAGTTGAGAGATAAATCGGGGTTAAAATAACTCGCAGTTCTGGATACAGGAAAAGAGGTCTTTCAATGGTACAGTGTGTAGGTACTATGAGTAGGTGAAACGTACGGCTGGAGCCGTTCATCAGCTGGAATCCCTGGCTGCTGGGCGTTTGGTGGCTGCTCGAGCATCTCAGCCAGTGGCGGCCCATGTTGCCAAAAAAGCGAGCGGAGAGCATTGGGACAGAGCCAGATCATTCAGGATAATCGTGCGTTCACACCGCCCTGGAAGTTGGAGCCCAGCCTTCAAGCAAAGGAAACGTACACATGTATAAGCATTTCCCAATGCATGATATCGAATATCCTTCTATGCAGATTTGTTGTTTGTACATGTACACGTCTGTCGGCTTGACAACAGCATCTTTCGTTTTTGCAGCAAAGGAGTTTCCAAGCATCGCATCTGTGAATCAAACGATACGTGTGGAAGTCAATAGTTCCGCCAACTTTACTCTCTCTAGAGAAGGCTCCGGCTCCAGTGAAGTGCGTTACTTCTCCACAAACACCTCCTACCAAGTGACCGTGAACTCAAGTACCGGGCTCGTAATTTACAACCCTCGAAGCATACTGCTAGAAAGTTTGAGGTAACGCCAACAGTTTGCTCATGATGTACATACGGATGCATGGTTGTAAGGCAGATTCTTTTTTTGTTAGAGTACGTAATCACATGTAAATGGGTGTATACGCTCGCTTGTATAAAATCATGTGTATATAAATGCCTGCGGCGAAGTTTTTTCTTGTCACAGTACGTCATTATGTGTATAAGGATGTATGCGCTCGCTTGTATATGTGTAAGTGCCTTGGAGAGCGTACCTGTCTGTGTGTTTGTGGGTCTGAGTATATGTCTATCCATCTGTGTGGCTGTATGTGCCGCCTGTCTGCCTGTGTGTGTGTGTGTGTGTGTGTGTGTGTGTATGTGTGCGCACGCGCGCGTGTAAGTGAGTGGGTGCGTGTGTGTTTGTGTGTGTGTGTGTGTGTGTGTGTGTGTCTGTCTGTCTTTCTGTCTATCTGTCTGTCTGTCTGTCTGTCTGTATGTCTCTGTTTGTCTGTCTGTCTGTCTTCGTATGCCTGTCTGCATGCCTGTCTGTATGCATGTCTGTTTGCCTGTCTGTATGCTTGTCTGTATGCTTGTATGTATGCTTGTCTGTATGTCTGCCTGTGTGTGTGTGTGTGTCTGCCTCTCTGCCCGTCCGTTCGTCTGTCCATTTGTCCATCTGTCCGTCCGTCCGTCCCTCCCTCCCTCCCTCCCTCCCTCCCTCCCTATAATCCCGTGCACGTCTTCAGTGCACATTAATATACATACTTTAAAACACGTATTTGCACGCTTTGATGATTGATGGAAACTTGCAAAAACGCGCTTATGAGTTTGTGATTTTTTTTCTTCGAGTGCTTTTATTTTGTAATGGTTGGGGAGTGGAGATGTAGTGGGGCATGAGGGAGGAGGTGAGGAATTGGTCTCAAACAAATAGAAAATACATTTTGAGTGCGTCAATCACAGAGCGGCAAAATAATGCCAGTAACGGCGTCTGAAGAACCATAGCGCATTTGTCAGAATTCAGGCAATGAAGCCATGCATTACTTTCCCCCTGTGGGTTGGGGGTAAGAATTGACCCTCCTCCTCTCCCTGCGCGATGAAGCCATGCATTACTTTCCCCCTGTGGGTTGGGGGTAAGAATTGACCCTCCTCCTCTCCCTGCGCGATGAAGCCATGCATTACTTTCCCCCTGTGGGTTGGGGGTAAGAATTGACCCTCCTCCTCTCCCTGCGCGATTCCTAAATGGCGAGTAACTAGGGAAATAGTGACTTCACTGGCTCTTGCTCTGGTGATATTCGTGATCAATGGCCTTACATAACCTACAAATACTGATTCCCCGTAAAACTCCAGTCGTTCATTCATGCTACATCGCATGCTTGCCATGAAAATCCCATGTAGCTAAGTGATAACCACAATTTAATGCGTTCCTTGCGCTTGTGCAAAGAGTTAGCAAGTTCAAGTTCAAGTTCAAGTTTGGGTGCCGTATTACGGCACAGTTTATTTCATAACCCTAGGGGGCATTTAGAAAATAGACATACATGACAACAACAAACAAAGGCAAAGAGAAAAAGAAAGAAAACATCAAACAAGGAACAAATCAAACAAAGTCAATATCAAATGCATATATACAAAATAATAATAACTGGCTTCTCCGCTAATTCGCCAAACTTATGCAAATAAAATTTATAAGCTAACTTTGACAATAGTTTCTTCTTACTGCTACCTAACAGTTGCTTAAACTTAAAACTATTCGGTCTTCTACAGAAATACGGTGGCAACAATTTACATCTGATATCTCTAAACTAAAAAAAGTCACAGACAAACACATTGTCTGTTTGAAAGATGAGAATACTTGGTCTACGTCCTTGCTTGGATGAACACATTTCCTTGCTTGGCAGCTTCTACGTGGTAGACAAGGACGGCCTGAAATCCCCCACGACGACCGTGGATGTGGTGCTCTGCTCTGGGTGCAGCCGTCACGGTACCTGCAACTACACCGACACGAGTCGCACTGACGTCAACAACGCCTCCAACCCCAACTCTCGTGTGGCCACCTGCATCTGCAACATTGGCTGGACTGGTGGGTTGCCAACTGTGCTGCTTCGTGGATTTATTCCTCGAATAAACCTCGTTAGCCACTTAACTTGAATTGCCTTAGATAATGAAGTGATGTATAGGGCAGTTTTCTGTTTAGTTCCTTGATCCATATAAGTATTCAGCGAATATGAATAGGGCAGCAGTCCTACGCAGGACATTACCAGACACTCAACACCCGAAGCCTATCTTCGTGCTTGAAAGTGCAAATAGGGTAAACAGAGTGGTCGAGAAAGAATTTTTTGTGAAAGCGTCACTTTTAATGTTTCAAACCAATGTTTTCGAGTTGCCTTTTTTGTTTACATGACATGGAAAGAAAGAACACTTTCTGTTAATTTGTTTTTATTTTATTTCAAAGACTACATCAGATTCTGCTAATTTAAGTTGGCAATGCTTTATTCCTTTCTTCCTGAAGTGTGTTTTAACGGGTAAATAGCGCAAACATGATAATGCCTCGCAAATCTTGTCGCTGGAAACTCATATTCTTGTCTACAGATCTTTATTTCTGTATAACAATTCATT
>JAWQFJ010003161.1:256185-263685 GCA_034096865.1 Theodoxus fluviatilis | reverse complement strand
CCATGTTCTCAGGGTTGTAAAAACATGAACCCCGGCTTCCAGTGCTCCTGTTATGCTGGCTACAAGCTTGCAGCCGACAAAGTGTCCTGCACCCGTGAGGCCAAATTTTGTTTTGCCTTTTCTGCTTGTATTTTCTATCTCCTCTGCGGATGATGAAAATGATTGACATTGAATGTGGTCAGTAATGCATTCTTTTGTAGCGGCAACTACTACTCTTGTCGTCAAGAATATGTCAGGAATACTATTGAGAGAACCTTAAAATGGGTTTGAATTGCAACCTGGCCTTCTCAGCTCATCGTGGAATGTTTCCTTCTAATCATTTTTGACCTTCGTAGCTGAATAGCTTTGTAAGACTTTAAAACAATTAGGCTTTGTGCGCTAATTTTTGCATTGGACTCGGCAACAACCGCCTGTCTTGTAGCAACATCAAGAACGTCGTTTTTCCAGGTACTGATCGGCTAATCAGAAACTCCATTTTTAGCATCTTTAAATTGTTCAACAGGAGCCGCCTCTCTGCTGAGTAACAGACAGTGTTAATTTCTTCAACATATATGAACGTCATCGGAAAATTTACATTTAACTGTGATAATAAGGTAAAAGTGTGGTTATATCTAGCGACATGACCCATGTCTGGGTCTCAGAGCGCTCTACACCTGCATGGTCACTGGGCCGCATTATCTGTTTCATTGTTGATTTAGCTGTGAAACTTTGAGTTCGGCATCAAGACCAGAGGCGGCTTTTTCCGAAGCAATCCTAACGTGCAATACACGATACTCTCGCGGGACGAGAGGTGAGTTTTGTTTCGAAGGGTAAGATATTACGATCAGAGATGAGCGCTCACGGCGAGCGCTCGCGAAATCCAAAGTTTGTATCCTGATTAATCCTGTCGACTCAGGCGCTCATCTCTGAACATATTTTTTTTTAATCTTTCGAAAGGAAACTCGCCTCTGTTCCCGCGAGAGGATCGTGTATGGTACTTCTGGGAAACTCGCCTCAGAATGAAACTAACCTCTCTCTCTCTCTCTCTCTGTCGTCCTCAGCATGCGGCGACAACCAGTACGGGGTGGACTGCAGCCAGACATGTCAGTGCGGGCTGAGGGGCGTGCGATGTGACCCTGTCACGGGGTGCGTGTGTCAGAACGGCTGGACAGGGCAGGACTGCACGACAGATGTGGATGAGTGCACCAGCTTCCCCTGTGGCAACACCAACGAGATATGTGCCAACACCCCGGGTAGCTACGTGTGCCAGTGTCAGGCAGGATACAAGAAAGAGGGAGGAAACTGCACCAGTGAGTATGTGAGCAAGTTAACTAGGTACGACTGTCGGTACCTTCACTGATGACGAGGTTCTACGTGTACAGTGTGACCTGTCTTTGACGTATCATGAAAATGTTTGTGGAAACAAAAATATTTGACTTGTCAATTCTAGTTTTGTTGATTCTTGACTAAATATAGTCAATCACGCTGGGAGAGTTTCGTATGTTGTGTTAAATAATGTCAAGCATTACAATTTACCACAATCGATAGACATTTTACTTAACATTTGGGGAGGCGTGGTTTGCTTCTTTCATTGAGTCGAGCTTCTTAAACAATATTCACAATCAATTCTATGTCTATGCGCGCTGCAATCAGTGTTGCTTCTCTCCAAAGAGCGAAAGCAACTATATCTAGGTAAGGTCATCACTCTGCACTGCATTTGCTAATTTTGAAATACACAACTTTGAGTCAGCCTTTAGTAAAGCTACTCCCCGCTAGTGTCGATGCTGTTGTTATGTGAACTTCCATGCATCAGATTGATCAATGCATGTGTTTGTCATGTGCCGGCAGAAATGTCTTTGCTGGCCCGATTAAATTTCGTTAGTGTGAAAACCAGCTTGAACTTGAGACATGAGTTTTGAAATAGTTCTGCATGCGATCAGATTTGTTTAAGGTTTGGGTGTACCCAAGTTTACATGCTAATATTTCGGCTCTCTAGACATCAACGAATGCGAAGATGTGAGTCTTAACAACTGCACGCAAGACCGCGTTTGCCGAGACACCGTGGGGTCCTACGCCTGTGACTGCACTCCGGGATACGCTGGGCCAAACTGCATAGGTAAGTGCCAAACACCAAACAACGCGGCAAGCTGACTTTCAAGACAGCACTTCCACCTTCTTTCCTTCCCAGCCAGTGCAAAAAAGGGACCTCGCTTTTAAACATGTAATATATTTTTACCAGCCTAGTCAGTGGTGAACATTAGCACGATTTGTTTTGAAGCTACAGCATTTGTGGTGACGCAAAGACGGTTTCCATAGTGCCAGAGGAGTTTCCATAGTGCCAGAGGAGTTTTACAGGAGAGGCGTCTGTCATCCGCACCTTCGTCTTCGTCTCGTTGATGTGTAATGGCGACCAATATCATTCAAACGACCTGTCAACCCTTGAAAAAGATTCTCTCTCTCTCTCTCTCTGTCTGTCTGTCTCTCTATGTCTCTCTCTCTGTCTCTCTCTCTGTCTGTCTCTCTCTGTTCTCTATCTCTGTCTCTCTCTCTGTCTCTCTTTCTGTTTTTCTCTCTGTCTCTCTCTGTCTGTCTATCTCTCTGTCTTTCTCTCTCTGTCTCTCTGTCTCTCTCTCTCCCTCTCTTTCTGCCTGTCTGTCTGTCTCTTTCTCTTTCTGTCTGTCTATCTCTCTCTGTCTCTCTCTCTGTGTGTCTCTGTCTCTGTCTCTGTCTAGATCTCTCTCTCTCTCTCTCTCTCTTCCCTTTCCCTCTCCCCCTCCCTCTCTCCCATTCCCTCTTTCCCCTTCTCTCTCTCTCTCTGTCTCTCTCTCTCTGTCTCTCTCTCTCTCTCTCTCTCTCTCTCTCGTGCACGGCCAGGTGCAAATGCTAGTGACCTTCCTTGTGCTCAGAGGTTAGGAAATCTTTGTTGTTCCAAGGTTTGAATAATAGGTAGGTCAAGCACACTGACACGGCTAGAAACGTTGTATCAGTCAGCCTTCTCTCTTCAAGTATGAGTGAATTTTATGTTCCCTTTTCCTCAGACGTGGACGAATGCACCACGGTGCTGTCTGGTTGTGGGCAGATCTGCACGAACCTTCGTGGATCCTACAGATGCGACTGTCACCCAGGGTACAGACTCAAGAGCGACCGCAAGACCTGCGAGGAAGATGGTCAGTGATGGAAAACTCTTACGTTTTCAGGCTAATGCCTGCTGATATTTAAAGGGAAAATTGTTATATGACTATCATGAACTTTAATTTATTTCACAGTATTCATAGCTGCGGATCTTTCGGGCTCTAACAGGCTACATTGATAAATGGGCGGTTGCCTTACGAATGAGTGCTGACTGGGAATACATTTCACGTTTTTGGATTTGGCTAATGTAGCACACTTTATCGTGAGTTAATGATTCACAAACAGTTCTCTGAACTCTAAATATTGAAAAATTTATGAAATGTACATATACACGTAAGTTTATATATATGTGTGTGTGTGTGGATGGTTGTCTTTGCCGACTAGTTTTATGCTACGCGTACACCTTATTAAAAGGGATTTCGTCACCTAGCACTCTCTATTAGCTGGAATCACCGCACGATGCTCATTTGCGCAGAGACTGACATAAATTCGGCATTAAATGGGCTCACTTACATCTACTTAGTGTTTAAAGTGACTCTCTGAATTCGAGCTTCAATTTGTATGTTGTGGGTGTATACTGAAGGGGACACTAACTATGCCTTGCTTTCAGGTTCTAATCCGTGTGGTGATAATAACTGCACACATGGCTGCTCCTTGAAGGAGGGAACAAAAACGTGCATCTGCAATAGTGGGTACACACTCACTTCCAACAATCAAACTTGCCAAAGTAAGTACGTTAGACAAATTAGACTACATAGAACCATCAAGCATATATGAGAGAGAGAGAGAGAGAGAGAGAGAGAGAGAGAGAGAGAGAGAGAGAGGGGAGAGAGAGAGAGAGAGAATATGGTGGACGGACAGACCGACAGGCAGAGCCTGGCAGGCAAATAGGCAGGCAAGCAGGCAGGCAAGCAGGCAGATACACACGACAAGACAATAGACAAACAGGATATACTTAAGCTTCTTCTTCTTGTTTGTCCATCGATTTCGATGACGACCACCTATAATCACCCCAAGGGCAAGGGGGGTTGAAGGGGGGCAAGGTAATGGCAGCCTTTCACGTTCAGTGTTTGCTGCGCAGGTTGCTGATGAGGCCAATTCGCGCTTTGAACGTTCTTACGCAATGAGGACATGGGATGGAAATGTCCCGACTGGTACGGGGGGCATCTGCACGCGACTGCACGTATACATAAGCAGACACACAGACAAGTACACAGAGTCGTATGCACAAAGGTAAACACACTCGGAGGCATACACATACAAGCACACACAACACACATGCTACACACACAACACACACCCTGCGTTCTGTTGCACCTGCTTCATCTCAGCTACGATGTAGCAGACTCTGGAGTTTTGATAGGTTGGGGTTTGTTATTACTTAAAATGACATATTTATTGAAAAGTAGACGGTTTTGAAGGCCCTCTTTGGATACATGAATCCCAAAAACGATTTCACATTCAATTGTATCCCTCTTGATCGAAGAGACGACTTAATAAAAGCATTAGGGTTGATTATCATTAATAACAAACTGTAGATAACCATCACCTGTTTTAAAGGAAGGTCAAGGGAAATCCCAAAATGTGTGCCGTCTGCTACTTCAATACAGACATGGGTAGGCCTATAAATGCCGACGTTTACTACAGATATCAGACCATGACATACAATCCACTCTGCCACGGTGATGACGGCCCTAAAACATTCCTTTCTTCGAAATTTGAAAGCAAGCCACTTCCATGGCTGTAAACTCCGTGGCTCGAAGCACATTTACCGTGCAAGTCCGTGGAGTGACTTCCATTGAATGGCCAGAGACGCGTTGTCGTCACTTCCGGAGTTATTTGTAGAAGCCACGTGCTTTCAGCCATGTTGGTAGGAGGTGAGCGCTGTCTGCTAAGCTGTGCTACGGGAGACGTGCAACCATACCGACTTCTTGCTGCGTGAAAAATTGTTTTTACAACCAACAAAAAGAAAAATTAAGAGTAGTCAAACGCTCGTACTACTTTATACCATCAGAGAAACCATCAAGGTCCGATTGTGCACAGGGTGACCGAAGCTAGAAGAAGAGGATGGAAAAAGAAGATTTACAGAATAGATCTGACCTTTCGAGACAAACACCCGTCGAGAATCAGCAGACATCTCCCACGAATCCTGCTACGAAGAATCGATAGACTTCCAAAGACCTATAATTCTTGAACTCTTCAAACGTGTACGCCGATGTTCCGAGTACAACAATTAAATATGTCCATGGCACTCGTTGGCGGAGTGTTCCTCAATTCCGGATCAAGTTGGTCCTTCGTCAGCTGGTATGGTAGGATGGATGGATGGATGGATGAATGGATGGAGTTTTAAGGCTTATCCGCCTTTGCAGGCTACGTAAGGCCACCGAGCACAAAAACCACTAGAATAGTTCCGAGTCAGCGCAAATCAAGTCACGATGTACCTAGTTATTCAACTCTTACGAATCGCGAAGGGAGACTCGGTGGGTCAATATTTACCCCCCCTAACCCACAGAGAGCGTCAGCTGGTATGGATCGAACCCGCCGATCACCTCAATTGTGTTGAGGTAAAATCCACAGGCATCGGGCTTGCGAAAGTCAACGTAACGCGTTTTTTTCCTCACGGACATAACCTTAGAAAGAAACATGTATCAACTAACTCAAATTATTTTAGATGTTGGTTTCTTGGCACAGCAATCTTACCATGTCGGAGCAGATAAACAAATAAGAGAAAAGCGAAACGATCACTTGTGCACTGAGTTTTGATGCGTGACCGGGACACTCCCCGCAGTATGTTTTGTTTGCTTTGTAAGGTTTGAGCACTAGCTGTAGGTGTAAAAATGGTCAGTTATTAATATAATTGGTGAATTTAGTTGTCATGAAACTTTGTTTTATGCTTTAATGCCATTTTCTTGTCATAATTGTACACGTTACATTACGCCGAATGTGGGCAAGTTGATCATGCACTCATCGACTCGATGGTCGTAAATTTTATGTCCTCGCCTGACCAGGGAAACGAAATAGTCCATTCAAGCCAGAACTAAACATGTATCTGCTGCCACTATTTCGAGCTTTACATGATACATTATATCACACTAGCTCGATCGTCTGCTGGCGTAGTGGCTACGGTTCGATTGTGTTCGTCTGCTAGGTAGGTACGGTGTGGTTTGTTTACTTATCTTCTGTGGGTTTTGTGCAGAAAGTGTACGTTACAATAGTCTAGTATGACTATTTTCGATTAGTTTTTGTTATATTATTAAACTTTTTGCATGCTTTAATGCCATCATTTTGCCACGATATAGCGATAATCACTCCTCAACACAGACCCGAAACATACCCCAACATATAGCACCGGAAGTTATGCAACCTACCACCATGGCTGTGCTGCTAATTACCATATGACCCCTGGTGAACTCTTCCCGGCCATTTGATATTTGGTATGAGCCAATCAAATGCGACTACGGGCGCTGTAGTTTCATTGTTGCTAGGCACATCAAGTAGCGCACTCTAGTGTGAAGCAGTAGAGCTCCTTTTGAGATGCTCCAACTGCTGCGCGCCCGCGACAGGAAGTTGACCTCTGGCACTGATTGGAACGTCACCAAAGATCGTGTGTCAATGAAAATTGACTCTAATGCGTCTATTAAGTTGTCTCTTTGATCAAGAGAGATACAATTGAATGTGAAATCAGTTTTGGGATTCGTGTATCGAAAGAGGGCATCCAAAGCCTTCTATTTTTCATGATTATGTGCTTTTAAAATCATTAATTAAATAAGGACAACCAATCAAAACTCCTCGGCTTGCTACATCGTAGCAGAGATGAAGCAGAGTGCAACGGAACGCAGGGATAGACAGACAAATACAAGTAGTGATAACAACAGACGCATGTAGCACTGTGGTATTCACGTCAGATCGATCGAGATACACCAACGACAGGCACATTGACATCTACACGGTAGCGCGTATTACTTTTAATGTTACCTTAAAATGCACGTTCTCTCTGTGAGAATGCATAACCTTACATACTTTTGAATGATATCTATTACTTCATATGTTGAAAACAATGACTTCATCTGCCATTTCAGACGTGAACGAGTGCAAGAACAATGACACGTGCAGTGCGGGGACAAACTATTGCAATGACACCGTTGGCAGTTTCCTTTGCTCCTGCCCTGAGGGATCTTCTCTGGAAACAGACCAGCGTACTTGTCGAGGTAAACATCTGTTGCTATACATAAAAATGTGTCTTTGGAAATGTATCCCTTTTTTCCAGGATGAGAGAAAAATTTGCCAGTATTTAAACCATCTAGGAACATGTACAAGTGGATTATAACGTATATACATAATGTGCAACAGAGACACACACTATTCTTCCTATGTTTTGGCTACAACTCT
>JAWQFJ010003161.1:246185-253685 GCA_034096865.1 Theodoxus fluviatilis | reverse complement strand
TTTTTACAAGTTTGTTTCGTCTTGTTGTAATGTTCTTCTTCTAAGAGATGACAGGTGTTTTTTTTCGCTTCCTAAAACAAGACAGAATAGTTATGATTCCAAATTATATGTATTACTAACAGACTGGATTCCAAAAATGCCAACATTGCCATCACATACTTATCATTTTTGTCATTGCCGATTCTCAGCTTTTATAAATATGAGGAACATGTCGAGCGCATCTCTTGAGATGGCCAAGAGTTTGCTCGTCATCACTGCAATACAAAAACGTTATAAATGAGCGCACCGCCAAGATAGTGACAACACTGACGACACATTACAGTGACTGTTCACGTTTGCGTTTTTGCTTCAGATATTGACGAATGCGCCTCGAATCCTTGTCAAAAGCTTGAAGACTGTACCAACATCCCTGGGAGCCACAGATGTTCTTGCAACACGACTGTCTACAAATCTGTTGACAACAAGTGTTACGGTGAGTAACCTGTTTTATCAGAACTGGCTGAATGGACGTTGCGTATGACTGCAGCGATCACTTTATGAAGGAACGACTGGAAATGCCCTTTTTGGATTGCTTTGGATTGCTTTGGATTGCTTTAGATTGCTCTTAATTGCTTTAGATTGCTCTGGACTGCTTTGGATTGCTTTGGATTGTTTTGGATTGCTTTGAATTGCTTCGGATTGCTTTGGATTGCTCTGGATTGCTTTGGATTGTTTTGGATTGCTTTGGATTGCTTTGGATTGCTCTGGATAGCTCTGGATTGCTTTGGATTGCTTTGGATTGCTTTGGATTTCTTTGGATTGCTTTAGATTGCTTCGGATTGCTTTGAATTTCTTTGGATTTCTTTGGATTGCTTTGGATTGCAGATCGATAGTCCGGGGAGACCCACCTCTGGTGTGTATGTAAGGCCTTGCATCTCCGTTAGCATCTTTGCGTGTTGAAATAAATGGACGATGTCAGAAAAAGAAACACAGAGTGACAGACAAACAGTCCGGACAGATATATATATATATATATATATATATATATATATATATATATAAAGAGAGACGGACATACACGGATTGTGTGACTGACGTTCGGTCGGACAGACGCTCGGACGGGCAGACATATTGGGAGCATACACGGCTGACTCAATGGAGATTCAACCAATTCCGCTAGTCCGCGAGGACTTCCCTGTTACATTCGCACTTAGCGCGGGAAGTTTAATTTCAAAAGTGGCTTGTATCACTAAGTAAAAATCGAATAAGATGCTAACAGCGCAAAATGTTGACCAAAAATCCTTTGTCTGGCGCAGTTTATGTTAAATATCTTTCCATTAAAAGTGGCATTTGTCTGTCCGTCACGAACCAAGACTTCTGTGGCACACTCTCTGCGGCAAGGTCGGTTAAGTAATCGATGTGCTCGTCTGTGTTTTTTCCCATTTCTTCACTTCCCTAGCTCGTACTCTCTCTTTCCGACCCCAATCTCACCTTTTCTACATTGCCTCATGCAACGCTGCTCTTGATCCATGTGTAATCTGGTTCCCTGAGGCATTACCACCTTTCAATTTCAGACGTGAAGGCCTACCCCGTGTATGTAAGGCTCCTGCTTGTTTATGAAGGAACCACTGAGTTCAAAGTCAAAGTGAAAGGATGGGTGAGTCTTTTTCTGTTGTAGAAGGTTTCAATTTTCCAACATCTTAGGTGATAAAATCTTGCAGGCCTTTTGTGAATACATTTACCCTCAACCGCAACTGTAAGTGAACGGAAACTAAACTGTTCAAAAAGTAAATTGTGTTTGAAATTCTTACTATCAATGTAGCATCCTGTGGTATTGCACGAAATGATGTCCACTGTGTTTATGGAAAGTCAGCATTGTACAGTATGTTGGTAGTGGCGTCTAAGAGCAACATATGACATTTGTTGCAATAACGTTTTATATTGTAGTCATTCTCATCGTCGTCGTCATCATCATCATCATCACCATCATCACTACCACCAACTGTAATCAGTAATTATTTCGTCATTAATTTGATGAATGAATAGCTCTCGAATACTGATATGATGACTAAGGAGAATTCGTTGAAAAACTATCGAAATATCCTGTTTCAGATGAAGAATCATTTCTCGTCGAAAATAATGACGGCACAAGCAGTGGTTGATTTCGTCATTATAGAAATCAGGTAAGACTCCTTTTATTCTTATGACAACTTTGCAAATTTGTGGACTTGTTATAGAGAGAACGAGACGTATTGTGTGTGTGTGTGTGTGTGTGTGTGTGTGTGTGTGTGTGTGTGTGTGTGATGTGTGTGTGTGTGTGTGTGTGTGTGTGTGTGTGCGCGAGAGAGAGAGAGAGAGATTAAGAGAGAGAGAGAGAGATTATGAGAGAGAGAGAGAGAAACAGGCAGAGAGAGAAATAGGCAGAGAGACAGAAACAGGCAGAGAGACAGAAACAGACAGAGAGACATAAACAGGCAGAGACAGAAACAGGCAGAGAGACAGAAACAGGCAGAGAGACAGAAACAGGCAGAGAGACAGAAACAGGCAGAGAGACAGAAACAGGCAGAGAGACAGAAACAGGCAGAGAGACAAAAAACAGGCTGATAGTCTTAGAAGAACAGACGCATAGACAGAATCACAGAAAAACACACAGACAGACAGACAGTCAGTCAGTCAGTAAGTCAGTCAGTCAGTCAGTCAGTCAGTCAGTCAGTCAGTCAGTCAGTCAGTCAGTCAGTCAGTCAGTCAGTCAGTCAGTCAGTCAGTCAGTCAGTCAGTCAGTCAGTCAGTCAGTCAGTCAGTCAGTCAGTCAGTCAGTCAGTCTGTCAGACAGTCAGTCAGACAGTAAGACAGACATACATTAATCAAACAGTTAAACCGGAAAATACTGAAATGGACAGACAGTAAGACAGACAGATAATAAGACACAGACAGATAGCACGGATAAATTAATTTTGATTTCCTTTTTGTCGCTTCGAGGCGTTCGTCAGCCGTATTTTAACGTGAGTGCTTTGAACTGCTTGTTATAAAGAATGTCACGTGAGTGCGTGGAACTGCTTGTTATAAAGAATGTCACGTGAGTGCTTGGAACTGCTTGTTAACGAAAGCAGTATCTCGCAATGTGCTTGATCGGTGTTTATCTTGAAGTTGTATTCTGGAAATGACCTTGAGTTCCCATATGAAGGAATTGTTTTACAGCTTTGAGGATGCAATAATTGAGAAAGCGGGCCTGTTGTAAAACTAGTTGTGGCATAAATTAGTAATCTCTTTTCTACATTTCTGTGTATTATGCATTCCATGCTGACAAACAATAGATGCCGTTCTTTGTAAATCAACGCATAACGTACACATTTTCTGGTGCTCTAATTTATTATTATCTGTCCTGTGGTGGCTTCATCTTGTGATATATTTTCTGTCAAAATAGAATTTAACGTTGGCACACTCTAATGACTGCAACGAATGTGTACCCATGCATTTGCTCTGTAACAATGCACTCTACTGTAACTCTCCGACCTATGAGAAATAAGAAATCATCGACTGCATTAAAACGTACACAGACATAGTTTCTTAAAGCTTTAAATTTCACATTCCATTGACATTTATCTCTGGAGGTATAACACAAATCCTACAATACGAGCCCTTTTATGAGTAATGTTTTGTTTTTCTTCAGCAACGGAAGCACAGTCGTTAATGGCTCTCTTGAGGTCAACAAAGGGGTCCTTCAAGACCCGGATTCTCCTGTCGCCTCAGCGATTCAGGTCACGGCTGGAGGAGTTCTGCTGGCCAACGGAAGCACAATACCTGTTGTGTATCTACAACTCAATGGCCAAGAAGGTATTTACAGAATCACTGGAAGTGGTCCATCAAAAAATTAATGGTATATATCATTATTTTACTGAGGAACGCGACTCAACATCCATACCCAGATGGAAAAGTCTGTATTATACTAATTATTCCTGTCACTTAACAAGCGAGTTTTTTAAATATTTAAATAATAGAAATGAAAATCTAAGCCTGTCCATTGTTTAATAGGTTTCGTGTGAGAAATGGATTGTAAAAAGAAACTTAGCTTTAGAAAGTGAAGATTTTTGTTGTTGACATTGTTGTTATCGTTGTTATTGTCACTCATGGTACTGTTCATTACGCTGTAGACTCTTCTATTCAAATAGGAATGCCACGGAAATGTGAATTCTCCCTATGCCCGTCTCTTTAAACAACAAACCATTTGCAATCTATGAGAGGAGAGAGAGAGAGAGAGAGAGAGAGAGAGAGAGAGAGAGAGAGAGAGAAAGAGAGAGAGAGAAAGAGAGAGACAGACAGACAGACAGACAAAGAGAGAGAGTGAGAGAGAGAGAGAAAGAGAGACACACAGAGAGAGATGTCTAAGTTTCTCAGATGTATTCGTAGTTGGACTACATTTGCAAATTTCAAGAAATCGACCTCTGTTTGACATTCATGTACGTATCTGCATTTCTTTCTACAGTGACGACGGCAACGACACAGTGCGATTTGTACACCAAGGTCCTCAACAATTCCTGCAACAGCACCGACGTGTGTGACGACAAATCAGGCTCACCCAAGTGTGTCCCTACGCAGGCTCCGGAACGTACGTATAATTAATACTTCTTTCGACTCCCATTGAAACATACTGCTTTACAGCTCGACTTTGATACCAAGTAAATTAAAATTGATATTTTCCTCACTTTCACGTTGCTCCTCTTTACCCGCTTTCCTTCTCTAGTTCTTCCTCCTCTTCCAGCTGCTCCTCCTCCTGCCCCTACTCCAGCTTCCGCTCCTCTTCCTGCTTCTCCTCCTCCTGCTGCTCCCCTTCCTGCTTCTTATCCTACTCTTCCTGCTTCTCCTCCTCCTCCTCCTGCTCCTGTTCCTCTTGCTCCCCCTCCTCCTCCTAGTCCTTCTCCTCCTCCTCCTTCTCCTCCCTCCTCCTCCACTTTCTCTTTTACTTCCTCCTCCCCCTCCCATTCGTCCCCCTCCTCTCCCGCATCCTCCTCCTCCTCCTCCTTCTTCTCCACCTTCTCCTCCTCCCTCTTGTCCTCCTCCTCCTTCCTCTTGTCCTCCTCCTCCTTCTCGTCGTCCTCTTCGTTCTCCTCCTCCTTCTCCCCCCCTTCCTCCATCTCGTCCTCTTCGTGCATCTCGTCATCCTCCTCTTCCTTCTCCTTTTCCTCGTCCTTCTCTTCCTCCTCCTCGTCCCCCTCCTCGTCTTCGTCGTCGTCCTCCTCCGTGTTCTCCTCCTCCTCATCTTCGTTCCCCTCCTCTTTCTCTTCCCCCTCCTCCTCCTTCTCCTCCTCATTGTCATCGTCCTCTTCCTCCTCCCCCACCTCCTCTTCCTCTTCGTCCTCCTCCACCTCCTCATTTTCCTCCTCCTTGTCCGCCTCGTCCTCCTTGTCCTCTTCCTCCTCCTCCTCTTTGTCGCGTAAAGTTAGCCAATTAGCTGTGATGCAGTTTTGCGACGCTGCACCTTCACCTCTCAGGGACGATATAATCGCCCCGAGGGTGAAAACTAATGGAACTTCGGAGTTTACAAACTAAACTCTACTGCCACACCTTGAGGGACACCACAGAAACAACAGGAAAATAAACCACTGAATCCGGTATAAAATAAACAAGTTTAATCAAGTATAAACTCTTTCCTCTTCTGCACCAAGCAGTACACGTGAACACAGCGTTCAACACTGTGAGGGCCAGGTAACATCAAACAAACCCTAATACAGCAGAACAAAGATGGCGACTTCCGCTGTAAACAAAAGAAGGTAAACACAACAACAACAATACCCTCAAACCAAGGGTTCTCAAGTCCAACCCTCACCAAAGATAATCACATGCAAACAATTAACCACGTTACCCCTAACGTATAAAAGTTGACAATGTGACAAAAATGCTCCATCTCCACATTTATACCAAAACCCACCAAACTGGGAAAAAATACCAAAGTTCACCCCAGACAACCCTTCCAACCACTCGTTCAGAACGTCCTGGTCTGAACTGCAATAATCCTCTCAATTAAGATTAATGCAAAACACTCCTGTCCGTTCGTTCTGACACACACCCAGAACTAACTCATTCCCATACACAGAGAATAACCTGATACACACATACCTATAAGCATCAGCACACTTTACTGTCAAACTGAAATGGCTAAAGTCCCTCCACTGGACGATAAACATCAAAGGATGTCAAATTACACTGGATATTTAGAACTACCTAAGCTCATAAAGACCCAACTCCCTCCCCGTACTATCAAGTTAGTGTTGAAGGGACACGCCTACCCTCACTAAGTGGTCCTAAGGGAACCACCCTCTCTCACAGGGCATTCAAACAAGAAAAACCCCTCTCACAGGTATATATATAAACTCACTCCAGTACAAAGATGTTTATGCTGCTCCGAGCATAAGGCACTTTCACCACTCCCCAGGCGACAGATAAGGCGACCCCAGTCAGGTCAGACTAACCTCACTGACCCTGAGAGATAGTAGGGCACCCGCCACTCTTCACAGTTAACACAAGTAACTGGAAAATACCCAAAGTAATTCACAAAACCAAATTCCTACAATACCAGAATGTTTATGCTGCTACGAGCATAAGGCACCCTCACCACTCCCAGGCGACAGATAAGGCGACCCCAGTCAGGTCAGACTAACCTCACTGACCCTGAGAGATAGCAGGGCACCTGCCACTCTTCACAGTTAACCCAGTAACTGACATATGTCCCCAAAGATAATTTAAGAAACCCACATTCTTAAAAGATCCAAACCCCAAACTCACACTCCTCTCCCAAAGGAGTTAACACACTCCACCCAAACCGCAGACGCGCTAGACTGTCAATCACCCAGTCGCGCCTCTCTCACTCATGCATAGCTTGCCAGCCAGCATGAACTCGACCTGGCTTGACCCCAAGCCCTAAAGGTCAATTACACAACAACACTCCGTCCATTCATCCCCCGTGTCACTCCTCCCCACTCCAGCCAATCACGAACGTTCCCTTGCGCGTGCACACACTCGCCAACCAATCGGAAACGTTCTCTACCACGTGCACGCACAACAAGCAGGAGAATGGCAAAACAATAGTGGGTGAATGAGCTTACCACTTCTTGACTTCACCTTGAATCCAAGAATACTTATACCCATCCGGCCTAAACACAATTTACACAGGCCACTCAAACACCCAGTCTTCTTCCCTTCCTGGAAGAAACACTATAGACTCCACTTCCACTATGAGGCGAGTAGGCTTCGCCTAATCCTATAAGCGTTCGTTTTCCCACACGAATAAAGCCGTCCCTCAGTCCAGTCCCAATTCAGTCACAGTGGGGAACACAACATTCAATTAATGAATCAACTAGCGCTCCCTCACCGTACCCGTTGCATGACCCCCTGCAACAATGTTCGCTATCCTTCCACCACCTCTCGTGGATGGAAGTACACACGTCTCGACCACTCTAACCTCCCAAGCTTCTCTGTCCGCGTTCGAAATCCTCACCCCTGGAATTTCGGTCTACTCTCGGGAGC
>JAWQFJ010003161.1:238685-241185 GCA_034096865.1 Theodoxus fluviatilis | reverse complement strand
CATATGACATTTGTTGCAATGACGTTTTATATTGTAGTCATCCTCATCGTCGTCGTCATCATCATCGTCACCATCATCACTACCACCAACTGTAATCAGTAATTATTTCGCCATTAATTTGATGAATGAATAGCTCTCGAATACTGATATGATGACTAAGGAGAATTCGTTGAAAAACTGTCGAAATATCCTGTTTCAGATGAAGAATCATTTCTCGTCGAAAATAAGCGCGGCACAAGCAGTGGTTGATTTCGTCATTATAGAAATCAGGTAAGACTCTTTTTATTCCTAAGACAACTTTGCAAATGTGTGGACTTGTTATAGAAAGAGCGAGACGTATTGTGTGTGTGTGCGTGTGTGTGTGTGTGTGTGTGTGTGTGTGTGTGTGTGTGTGTGTGTGTGTGTGTGTTTGTTGCTGATGTGGTGTGTGTGTGTGTGTGTGTGTGTGTGTGTGTGTGTGAGAGAGAGAGAGAGAGAGAGAGAGAGAGAGAGACAGAGACAGAGACAGAGACAAAGACAGATAGAGAGACAGAGAGAAAGAAAGAGAGAGACAGAGATAGAGAGAGGGGGGGGGAGTTGGGAAGACAGACAGGGAGCGATAGAGGCAGGCAGGCAGGCAGGCAGGCAGGCAGGCAGACAGACAGACAGACAGACAGACAGACAGACAGACAGACAGACAGACAGACAGACAGACAGACAGACAGACAGACAGACAGACAGACAGACAGGCAGACAGACAGGCAGACAGACACGAAGACACAAAGACACAGAGAGAGAGAGAGATTAAGAGAGAGAGATTAAGAGAGAGAGATTAAGAGAGAGAGATTAAGAGAGAGAGATTAAGAGAGAGAGAGAGAGAGAGAGAGAGAGAGAGAGGGAGAAAGAGAGAAACAGGCAGAGAGACAGAAACAGGCAGAGAGACAGAAACAGAGAGACAGAAACAGGCAGAGAGACAGAAACAGGCAGAGAGACAGAAACAGGCAGACAGACAAAAAACAGGCTGATAGTCTTAGACGGACAGACGCATAGACAGAATCACAAAAAACACAGACAGACAGTCAGTCAGTCAGTCAGACAGACAGTCAGTCTGTCAGTCAGTCAGTCAGTCAGTCAGTCAGTCAGTCAGTCAGTCTGTCAGTCAGTCAGCCTGTCAGACAGTCAGTCAGACAGTAAGACAGACAGACATTAATCAAACAGTTAAACCGGAAAATACTGAAACGGACAGACAGTAAGACAGACAGATAGTAAGACACAGACAGATAGCACGGATAAATTAATTTTGATTTCCTTTTTGTCGCTTCGAGGCGTTCGTCAGCCGTATTTTAACGTGAGTGCTTTGAACTGCTTGTTAACGAAAGCAGTATCTCGCAATGTGCATGATCGGTGTTTATCTTGAAATTGTATTCTGGAAATGACCTTGAGTTCCCATATAAAGGAATTGTTTTACAGCTTTGAGGATGCGATAATTGAGAAAGCGGGCCTGTTGTAAAACTAGTTGTGGCATAAATTAGTAATCTCTTTTCTACATTTCTGTGTATTATGCATTCCATGCTGACAAACAATAGATGCCGTTCTTTGTAAATCAACGCATAACGTACACATTTTCTGGTGCTCTAATTTAGTATTATCTCTCCTGTGGTGGCTTCATCTTGTGATATATTTTCTGTCAAAATAGAATTTAACGTTGGCACACTCTAATGACTGCAACGAATGTGTACCCATGCATTTGGTCTGTAACGATGCTCTCTACTGTAACTCTCCGACCTATGAGAAATGAGAAATCATCGACTGCATTAAAACGTACACAGACATAGTTTCTTAAAGCTTTAAATTTCACATTCCATTGACATTTATCTCTGGAGGTATAACACAAATCCTACAATACGAGCCCTTTTATGAGTAACGTTTTGTTTTTCTTCAGCAACGGAAGCACAGTCGTTAATGGCTCTCTTGAGGTCAACAAAGAGGTCCTTCAAGACCCGAATTCTTCTGTCGCCGCAGCGATTCAGGCCACGGTTGTTGGAGTTCAGCTGGCCAACGGAAGCACAATACCTGTTGTGTATCTACAACTCAATGGCCAAGAAGGTATTTACAGAATCACTGGAAGTGGTCCATCAAAAAATTAATGGTATATAATTATTTTACTGAGGAACGCAACCCAACGTCCATACCCAGAGGAAAAGTCTGTATTATACTTATTTTTCCTGTCACTTAACAAGCGAGTTTTTTTAATATTTAAATAATAGAAATGAAAATCTAAATCTGTCCATTGTTTAATAGGTTTCGTGTCAGAAATGGATTTTAAAAAGAAACTTAGCTTTAGAAAGTGAAGATTTTTGTTGTTGACGTTGTTGTTATCGTTGCTGTTGTCACTCATGTTACTGTTCATTACGCTGTAGAATCTTCTATTCAAATAGGAATGCCACAGAAATGTGAATTCTCACTATACCCGTCTCTTCAAACAACAAACCATTTGCAATCTATGAGAGAAGATAGAGAG
>JAWQFJ010003161.1:226185-233685 GCA_034096865.1 Theodoxus fluviatilis | reverse complement strand
TCTTATACCTACTTGTAACTTCGTGCTGTAAACCATAAAGCAATCGCCCATGATCTAATCTATAAAGCAAAAGTCCTGCCTATTTCTCGCTTCGAAAGTATGTCCACATCGATGAATCGAATGAAATGTCATTGAATGCAGGGAGTTTTGTGTCGGCGGAACCTCATGTGTATTGTGTATCTTTGGCAGTTCAACATCCAACGTCCACGCGTCAACCTCCAACCCAACGAAATCATGACGGTAAGCATGCACAGTGAACGTTACTGCCAAATCTGAATTTCTTAAATCACAAAGAAATTTGTAAAAAGTACACAGCGTATAGCATTATCATTATCACTATTCATCTCAAACGGTGTCTTTGACTGCTTGGGACAGTCTCTGACTAGACTCCTGGCGTAAGCCTGGACAGTCCAGCAGTCCGGGATTCGAGCTTCCGATCGAGTTGTTTCGACCATGTTTCACAATGCAACTTGTTTTAAAAGACTTTAAAATGCAAGGAAATGTGTCTTCTGAAACTTTCCTCCGAATTTAAACTTATCAAATTTGTTTCAGTGTTGCATGGTTTTATTGGTGCCATCTTTCATTATTGCGTGGTCATGAATAGAAAGGTTCAACGTCATATGTCGAGTTGTATTCTTTATTTTAAAAATTGAATTCGTGTGATGGTTGTGAAACTGATCGGAGCACACTAGAAGAGAGTAAAATATTCAAATGTTCGTTAATGAAGGGAAACTGCAAGAGATTACAAAACGGGGAGGAAAGTGTTCTCCATATTGAATGCTGTTCATCTTCGAAGAAATGATTTAGACAGTAATGAAAGTTATCTGCTTTTAATACATTTCTTCTGTTCTCTTCCTGCAGCCCTCCAGACAACGACCTGATTCCATGGCCTAAAGTGGCTGGCTGGGACTCATCCCCAACCTCCCTGACGACCACTGACCCTGACCATTCAGTGACATTTCTGAGCTGGGCTCCAGAAAGAAAATGAAATTGGACAGTATGGTGGTCCATTGTGAAACCTATAGACATGTGCATGGACATGAAAAATTTGGTGGAGAAAACATTCCTGACTACTACGTCTTGAGACCCCCCCCCCTTGCACGTGATGACGATCCTTTATACTTTATATATATATATATATATATATATATATATATATATATATATGTATATATATATATATACATGATGTCAAGCAAGCGCGTGTCAGAAATACATGTATTTGGCCCGGCACACTGACACGCGTGAGAATGTTGAACGATGATATTGTCTGTTGTCTTTCAAACAACCAATGTGAAATACCTATGTATATATCGTAATACTGATGCGAGATTAATCCCCTCCTGATGTCCACAGGCTGTACGTACTTGTGATATCGATATGTGTCATTGAACCAATATTCCATTCACGAACTCCTCTAATCTTTATCATTTTCATCTGGAACTTTCTCCGTTTTAAATGCCTGAATCTGTCATTAAGTTGCACGTGGGCGCTCCCAACAATTGGAAGCCACACCAAGTAATACACACTGATCTGAAAGGCATGCGTACACTACAGTTCTGTTTTGTATATATTCAATTTGCCATATCCATGTTGAGATAAAGAGGTTAATAATTAGTGCCATATCGTCTGTTGCGAACACGTTTCTAATGCTGCCTGTGGAAATGAATAGGTTATTTTACCACGTGCATACTAACAAAGAATGTTATTTCAAATCTGTTGAAATTTTTTTTCTCGTTAATGTTTTTAAAGCATAATATGATCCATGTATTCAGAGTCACTAATAGCCAAATACTATACATGTACGTTAATTGTTTCTAAAGATGCAAGTATTCATTTTTGAAGTGACCGAGTTTCCGTTTATGGTTCAGTTCACGTAAGTTCAATATTTGCACACACCCTTGCAGTTTTTCGACTGCTTGTGAGACTGAACTTCGTGTATGGAATCTCGAAGCAGTTAAAGTAAGCTGTTGTTCTTATGAAAGAGACTGCCAGACTGCAGGAAACCGAATCTTTGTTTGTGATTTGACATTGTTGAAAGCATTGCTTACTGTAAATATGGTCGTCCACTCATAATGTGTGTATGCAGCATATATTAAAACACTCATGTATGTTGTAATAAAATGTAGCAATACGCAGAATTTTCCGATATATTTCTGTTCGTGTATAGCAGTATTGTTTTCCAACATTCAAATCAAAAGAAAAAGTCTTGATCACAACGCGCGAGCGCGCGCGCGTATGTGTGTGTGTGTGTGTGTGTGTGTGTGTGTGTGTGTGTGTGTGTGTGTGTGTGTGTGTGTGTGTGTGTGTGTGTGTGTGTGAAACGTGGACACTAGATCAGCACCACGCCAAGAAGCTGAACCATTTCCACACCACCTGCCTCAGAACATTCTTGCCATCAAGTGGCAAGACAGGATTCCAGACACTGAAGAGTGAAGTCCTCGCCCGCGCAGGTTATGCCCAGCATCCTTAGAATCTTAATGCAGGCACAACTGAGTTGGGCAGGCCATGTAGCTCGCATGCCAGACAACCCGTTGCCAAAGAGGCTCTTCTGCAGTGAGCTACACCAGGGCAAACGCTCCCATGGAGGTCAAAGGAAACGCTTCAAGGACACTCTGATATTTTCCTTGAATGCCTTCAATATTAACCACAACACCTGGGAGCAGACTGCTCAAGACAGATCTCGCTGGCACTCCTGTGTCTACCAGGGCTCCCTGACGTCATGCAAATAGGACTGCTCTAGCCGAGCAGAAGAAGCTGGCCAGGAAAGCCCGAGCCAGCAAACCACAACTGCCGGCCACCATCTCCTGTCTCCACTGCCCACGAGCTTTTCGTGAAAGGATTGGCCTCATCTGCCATCTGTGCCCACACCGACCTGCTGCGACTCCCCTGCCATCAGATGACTGAATGGTCGATTCCGACGGACAAGAAAGACAGAAAGAAAAGTGTGTGTGTGAGAGAGAGAGAGAGAGAGAGAGAGAGAGAGAGAGAGAGAGAGAACGAACGAACGAACGAACTCTTTATTGTTTAGGCCTTCGGCCCAGTACAAGGACTCAGTATCACGAGTATAAATATCACATTTCACGATGTAGACCTCCTTCTCTTAAACGCATGGAGTAAGTATGAGCTCACAGACCTTATTCTCTCTCTTTCATTATTTGAAAAGCACATAATCAGACTTTCCTGCATAGTTAGCCCAAAACAAAAGTTTAAATATTTCATTCTAATATCTTCATAGGCTGGACACACAAATAGGAAATGTAGTTCATCTTCGTGGTTTTCATTACAACTAGGACACAGCAACGTACCTGCAGTTGGTTCCTTGAATCTATATCGATGTACAGATAGTTCACTGATGCCTAAACGAAATCGTATGTACAGATCCCTAAAAATAGGTTTGTCCAGATCATAGAGATATTGTTCCAACTTATGACTACATTTGAATACTTTATAAAATGAATATCTCTCACTTGTTTGCAACGTAGCATCCCAACGTTCTGTATAACGACAGATCAGCCTACGCTTTAATTCCTTAATGAAAGCGTTTTCTTCCTGGACTTCCTGTCGTCTCCAAATATCGTGAAACTCATACTCAAACAGTATATTCTTTATCTTAATTGCCCAACAATCATTTGAATTAGTTGTACCGATCATCATTTGGTATACCTTCTTGGGGTATCTTTTTTCATCCATCTTCAGTATCCGCAGCCAATATTTCATACAGCGTAGAATAGCTCCGATGTACAATGGATAGCGACCTGTGTCGCCATAAGTCATCAAGTTAGGAGTTCCATTTGACACGTTGAGAAAACCTTTTATCATGTACAGGTGAACTCTCTCAATCTCTTCACAACTGTGCACGCCCCAAACCTCTGCTCCGTAAAGCAAAATTGGCTGAATTTGAACATCGAATACCCTGAAGATGACACTTGGTGATGTACACATTATTCTTTTTAAGGATCTCATGGCCTGTACCACAGCAGCTTTTCCTTTGATTGACAGATTTGCTTGTGCAACATTGTGAGACAGTTTAGTAGATAATTTGTATCCCAGATAGGTGTATTCATTTACTACTTCCAGCTTCTCTCCTCCTACATGCCAGCGTTCATGAGCTGCCAGATGGCCTCCCAAACGAAACACCATAATTTTAGACTTTGACATGTTAATACTCAGACCAACAGCCTCTGCTGAACTTTTTAGATTATCTAGCTGGTTCTGTAGGCCCATGGGTGCACCTGAAAGGACTACGACATCATCGGCAAACAGGAGGAGATATACTGTTGTGACATCAGGAAAGAGTTGAATACCATGTTTACCCTTTTCGGCCACTACTTTTGCAACCTCCCCTATCACGTAAGAAAAAAGGATCGGCGAACATTTACAGCCCTGCTTCAACCCCGAGGTACATTCAAAGTATTCCGTGTGCCCTTCTGGGCACCTCACACAGCTCCGTACACAATAATACATAGACTTTAATATTTGCAACATTTTCCCATGGATACCCTTATTTCTTAGAGAGAGAGAGAGAGAGAGAGAGAGAGAGAGAGAGAGAGAGAGAGAGAGAGAGAGAGAGAGAGAGAGAGAGAAACAAGATGGTTCATAAGTGGAAGTTACGACAACGACAAATACATTTCAGTTTTTATTTATTGCTCTCAACAAACACATTGAAATCACGAAGATGGCGGTATCAGAATTTGATTTGCCACAGATAAGCGCATAGGGATTGTACTCGTGTCATGGATTTTATTCCGGTATGAAAGTATCCCCTTGGGGGAGGGGGGGGGGGAGAATATCAACCAACCTTTCTTTGGAAGAATGGAAGGAAACCGATTTTAAAAAAAAATTATTTCGCAAGCTTTCGCCACTGGTGGCAGCGTTAAGAAACAATAACGGGGGGAGAGGGTGTTACTTTTTTTAAAACATTGAACTACAAAAAAATTCTCGGTGTTAGCTGCCCTGTGAAATATTGCAATATCATCTTTGTTGGTGTTTAGTCATTGCAAAGCGCTATTAGGCAGGACGTGACTCTCAGTGGAAGCGATTTTAGACTTTCCTTTGGAATATCAGAGTGTTCGGAACAAGCTCTTTATGCTCTTCCATACTGATAAATGCCAGATCTGCTTGGCATTGTCTCTCTCTATTTCAACAGTGACTTGTGTCAACAAAGGGTTCATGACAGGACCATCCTTTCTGGCAACCCACAATTACCGCTTACTCTACGAATAGCGAGAAATGATAATCTGCTTTCTCCGTCTTGTCCTTATACCGAGTTGTTGGAAGAACTGAACATCTGACGAAGGATATATTCAAAGGCAACCGATGAACACTGGAGCCAGGTCATATGACATTTGTGTCTGCGTTTTGAAGGGAGAAAATGAGGATAAAGCGTTTGTACAGCAACTATCTTCCTATAATTTGGTACTAAATTCGCTTCTCTAGTTATTCTCTGATTACTGGGGCAGCAACACAATCCCATTGGCACCTGAGAACCTGATAAGCTGACGCATTCGGTATTAAAGTGGATGCATGGAAAGTCCAGTGCCGACACCAAGACCACTCTCTGAGGGTCATGAAGCCAACTTTTGTCCCTTTCACAGGCGATAGGTCGATTACTATGCCCCCATTGCTAGCTAGCTCATATACTTGCGTCTCATCCGGGTGGAAAAATCAAAGATTGTCCAAGGAGCTTAACAATCTGCGTAGGATCCAGCACCACTCTGAACAAAAGAAAGGCCATCAAGCGACACAAGGTGTATTTAGCTTGCTCGTCCGATCCACTCGGGCACCAAATTGGAAGACGTAGGTACATCATCATTCTTATTGCATATTCTGAGTATTCCTGGTTCGGCAAACCTGTATGCCATTTTTACACTCAAACTAGCAACTGGGTGCTAATCAGACACCGTACGATCAAAGAACTCTTGGCACGGCTGACATCACTGATTATGAGGGTAAGTGATTGTCATGATTATGACATTTTCCAAAATTCACAAATACAGCAGTTCAGTGAAAAACAACCACCACCCTACGAAAATAAATGTTGCAGACTTCACACAGGACCGAAACTGTGAGTTGGATAACGGCGAACGCTTGCGTTCACTCTTAACAAAATACATGGTGCATTGTTTAAATAATCATGGTACGAAAATGAAGAAGCGGTTGAACAAAGACCAGTCAGGTAGTCAACATTTGGCATATCTGGCGCTGGACCATTTGAAAAAAGCATACCCATATCACGGATGCACCCAACAATAAAAATATGATGATAACACAAGTGTGGAAAACCTACAAGCATTCCATTGAGTCAGGTGACTCCAGCTGCACACAGCCGACAAATACAGTTGCTTTATTACAACTAAGGATGTGTTAGTCCTGGGGATTTTGCATACGCCTCAACCAAAAGTATACATTGGACATTCCTATTCAACAATTCAAATTTGTTTTATTCGTATTGAATGATTTATCATTCGGAAAACAAGAACAACAAGAAGAAAACATTGAAACGTACACATTACGCACGTATAGAGCAACTGTACAAACAAACACAATAAACCCTCATGAAATTGTCCGTCTACTGCTCTGTTTTGAAAGGCATTTCTGTATCCATGCTTCCCTCTTTCAGCAAGCAGTTTAAAGGAATCAGCAATGAGGAACACCGATGTACTGGTTCATGTGGCACGACGTGGCATGTGGGGAGAACAGCGGTTCACGCAGTGGAATCTGGTAACCGCCCTCTGGCCTGAAACAAGAAAATGGACCAGTGACAACACAAATCCGTGAAGTATGTCACCTCAGATCAACATCACATGGAATGCAAAAGATGTACTCCGTTTAGAAGTGAAGTCAACATACTTTTAACAGCATCTGCGTGTAAAATGCTATAAACTCTCATGGCTTGAACAAGAATTATGGCAACAGCATGAGCTCTTTACAAAAACAATATTGATTGCGTCCATTGGTAGACAAAACAACACGTAAACATTGATTACTTACGTTGAATATCTGGTTCGGCTGGACTGAAAACTGCGGCCGTTCGAGTTTAAACTGAAACGAAAAACAAGCACACTTATTTCAGGACAGGGATGAAGACACTACCTACTATACTGGATTTTTAAAATTCATCTCTATCTACGATTACTTTTTCTGTTATTTCGCGTGTATTACTTTTCAGTACTGGCTCTATTTCACACGCAATGTATTTTGCTGTTCAGGTTGAGCCTCGATAACTTTTGTGCCTTGAGTATTTGTATGTATTTGTGACCACCAAAGATGTCAAAAATGGAAAGACGCATGGACTCGGATAGCGATCCATCACACTCGCATAAACAGTCATTAGAAATGAACACAATTCCAGTTAAACTAAAATAATCAAAGGATTCACACAACGGGTCGGAAAGTCCAGCAGCCAGAAACTCCAGTTGATGGGAGGAGGGTGTCGATGGACCCGGCCGTGCCAGTAATCGACAGTTACTGCATCAAATCTGATTCATTTAATCTTCC
>JAWQFJ010003161.1:203685-213685 GCA_034096865.1 Theodoxus fluviatilis | reverse complement strand
TCATCATCATCATCATCATCATCATCATCATCATCATCATCATCATCATCATCATCTTCATCATCGTCGTCGTCGTCGTCGTCTAACGTCGAGTACAAGCCAAAGACTTTAGGAATTTTCCCTACTTGGCATCACGTGATACTATCTGACATGAATCACGCAACACTAACTTTCGCTGTGATTTCTTCTTTACAGCTTTGCTGTCAATCTGAACTGGTCCACACCCTCAGAAAAGTCCACGAACTACTCTTGTTCAAAGAACCCAGTAGCAAATTCTTTCTATCGGTCTTACCTTGGCAAACGTTGGTTCCGTTCCTCTCGTAACCCGCCTTGCAGGTGCAGTTGAATCCACCAGCTGTGTTTGTGCAGGTTTCCAGGCTGCTGCAGTTATGGGTCGAGGTCGTACATTCGTCGATGTCTGCAAATCATAGCCACGCATCATGAAATGTGCTCATTAAAAAACCTGTGGATCACAGCTTAACAGACAGCCAAAACTGTGAGGATGGGTTTAGAAAGGTAGGAGCTAGTAATTACGGAAAAGGAAGATTAGCAGAAGACAGATGAATGAAGCAAGGTAGCGGTGATGAGGATGGGTTGAGAGGGGAGGGACACAGACAGGAAAGGGAGGTGAGTGAGGAGATTGAAGGGACAGGCAGAGAGGAGAGAGAGTGAGTGAACAAGATAAAAGAGAACAGAACGAAGAGGGAGAGACCTGGTAGGGAAGTGGAAGCGGGAGGAAGGAGACAGAGCAATCAGCACTGGGTCGGATATTGACCACGAATGGAGAGAGAGAGAGTGGGGACTGGGCGGTGGCTGAGTGAATTCTGCAAGGAAGTTGGAGGGCAGAAGGAAGTACACAGGAGAGAGAACACAACCAAGGACTCGAAGGAGACTAGGAGCAAGATACGCTACACAGAGGAGAAACTGCTGAAATACGGAAACGCAAAGGAGAGATACTGGCAAAGGCACTCGAAACAAGGACAGGAAAGTGGGAAGGTTGAAGGTTAAAAAAAGGAAAAGCAAGTAAAGGCAAACGTGGAACAGCAAAATAGTAAGATATGCGACGACAATCAGTACAAGTGGACTAAAGCAACTGTGTGTGGTTCATTGGAGTTGACATGAATGGCGTGAACTGCATTATTTGTGGGAAGGGAAACAAATCAGTCCATGCCAAAGATTTACCTGTACAGGTTTTTCCATTCACTGTGTAGCCAGGGCGGCAAGTGCACGCGAAACTGCCATTGTTGTTCGTGCATGTGTGTGCGCAACCTCCATTGTTCACTGCACACTCATTGATGTCTGGAAGGGCAGAAAGTGTTCTTTAAGCGTCCGGGTTTCTTCCGAAACCACACCTCGATCACGATATTATGATGCTGCCTATGTTCTGACAAATTGATTTCTGATCTCTATGCTAGTGAATATTTTAGCAAAACACTGTAAAGTATAAAATCATCATGATCATGATCATGATCATCATCATCATCATCATCATCATGATCATCATCATCATCATCATCATCATCATCATCATCATCATCATCATCATCATCATCATCATCATCATCATCATCATCATCATCATCATCATCATCATCATCATCATCATCATCATCATTTCCATCATCATCATTTCCATCATCATCATCTCCATCATCATCATCTCCATCATCATCATCTCCATCCTCCTCCTCCACCTCTTCTTCTTCTTCTTCTTCTTCTTCTTCTTCTTCTTCTTCTTCTTCTTCTTCTTCTTCTTCTTCTTCTTCTTCTTCTTCTTCTTCTTCTTCCTCTTCTTCTTCTTTTTCCTCCTTCCTCCTTCCTCTTCCTCCTCCTCCTCCTCCTCCTCTTCCTCTTCCTCTTCCTCTTCCTCTTCCTACTCCTCCTCCTCCTCCTCCTCCTCCTCCTCCTCCTCCTCCTCCTCCTTCTCCTTCTTCTTCTTCTTCTTCTTCTTCTTCTTCTTCTTCTTCTTCTTCTTCTTCTTCTTCTTCTTCCATTGTCATCCCGATCTTCGAATATCCTCCTCCTCCTCCTCCTCCTCCTCCTCCTCCTCCTCCTCCTCCTCATCATCATCATCATCATCATCATCATCATCATCATCATCATCATGAATGAATATCATCATCAAATGTAATTTTCATTATTATTAAATAGTATCATCATCGTCGACATCGTCGTCGTCGTCGTCATCATCATCATCATCATCATCATCATCATCATCATCATCACCATAACTACCACCACATTCATCACCTCCACCACTACCACCATCACCACTACCACCACTACCACCACCACCCCCATCACCACCATCACCAGCACTACCACCATCACCACCACCATCATCACTACCACCACTACCACCACCACCCCCATCACCACCATCACCATCACCACCACTACCACCATCACCACCACTACCACCACCTTCACCATCGTCGTCGTCGTCTAACGTCGTTGTGAATGTTTGTCGAGTACAAGCAAAGGGCTTTGGGGGATTTTCCCTACTTGGCATCACGTGACATGAATCTTGCAACACTAACTTTCGCTGTGATTTATTCTTTACAGCTTTGCTGTCAATCTGAACTGGTCCACACCCTCAGAAAAGTCCACGTACTACTCTTGTCCAAAGAACCCAGTAGCAAACTCTTTCTATCGGTCTTACCTAGGCAAACGCTGGCTGCGTTCCTCTCGTAACCCGCCTTGCAGGTGCAGTTGAATCCACCAGCTGTGTTTGTGCAGGTTTCCAGGCTGCTGCAGTTATGGGTCGAGGTCGTACATTCGTCGATGTCTGCAAATCATAGCCACGCATCATGAAATGTGCTCATAAAAAACCTGTGGCTCACACCTTAACAGACAGACAAAAGTGTGAGGATGAGTTTACAAAGGTAGGAGCTAGTAATTACGAAAAAGGAAGAATACAAGAAGACAGATGAATGAAGCAAGGGTATCGGTGATGAGGATGGGTTGAGAGGGGAGGGACACAGACAGGAAAGGGAGGTGACTGAGGAGATTGAAGGGACAGGCAGAGAGGAGAGAGAGTGAGTGAACAAGATAAAAGAGGACAGAACGAAGTGGGAGAGACCTGGTAGGGGAGTGGAAGCGGGAGGAAGGAGGCAGGGCAGATAGCACTGGGTCGGATATTGACCACAAGTGGGGAGAGAGGGCGTGGGAGGGTTGCTGGGTGTATTCTGCAAGAGAGTTGAAGGGCAGACGGAAGTAAACAGGAGAGAGAACACAAACAAGGAGACTAGGAGCAAGATACGCTTCACAGAGAAGAAACTGCTGAAATAAGGAAGCAACAAGGATGGATAGGTGATGAAAAACAAATCGGAAAAAGCACTCGAAACAAGTACAGGAAAGGAGGAAGGTTGAAGGTCAAACCAAATGGGAAATTAAAGTAAAGGCAAATGTGGAACAGAAAAATAATCAGACAAGCGTTGACAATCATCGAAAGTGGTCTACAGCATCTGTGTGTGGTTCATTGGAGTCGTCATGACTAGCGTGGGCTTCATGGTTTGTAGGAAGGGGAACTAATCAGTCCATGCTAAAGGTTTAACTGTGGAGCTTTTTTCACTTTTTTGTGTGAAGTCAGGGCGGCAAATGCACGCGAAACTGCCATTGTTGTTTGTGCATGTGTGTGCGCAACCTCCGTGGTTCACTGCACACTCATCGATGTCTGGAAGGCAGATGGTGTTCTTTAAGCGCCCGGGTTTCTTCCGAAACCGCACCTCGGTCATGATTATGGTGATGCCTATGTTCTCACAAACTGATTTCTGATCTCTACGCTGGTGACAATTGTAGCAAAACACTGTAAAGTTTTAAATAATCATCATCATCTTCATTTCATCTTCATCTTCATCTTCTCCTTCATCTTCTTATTCTTCTCCTCCTTCTCCTCCTTCTTCTCCTCCTCCTTCTTCTTCTCCTCCTTCTTCTCCTCCTTCTTCTCCTCCTTCTTCTCCTCCTTCTCCTCCTTCTTCTCCTCCTTCTTCTTCTCCTTCTTCTCCTCCTCCTCCTTCTCCTTCTTCTTCTCCTCCTTCTTCTCCTCTTCTTCTTCTTCTTCTTCTTCTTCTTCTTCTTCTTCTTCTTCTTCTTCTTCTTCTTCTTCTTCTTCTTCTTCTTCTTCTACTTCTACTTCTCCTCCTCCTCCTCCTCCTCCTCCTCCTCCTCCTCCTCCTCCTCCTCCTCCTCCTCCTCCTCCTCCTCCTCCTCCTCCTCCTCCTCCTCCTCCTCCTCCTCCTCCTCCTCCTCTTCCTCTTCTTCTTCTTCTTCTTCTTCTTCTTCTTCTTCTTCTTTTTCTTCTTCTTTTTCTTCTTCTTCTTCTTCTTCTTCTTCTTCTTCTTCTTCTTCTTCTTCTTCTTCTTCTTCTTCTTCTTCTTCTTCTTCTTCCACTGTCATCTCGATCTTCGAATGTCATCATCATCATCATCATCATCATCATCATCATCATCATCATCATCATCATCACTATCGTCGTCGTCGTCTAACGTCGTGTACGTTCGTCGAGTACAAGCGAAAGACTTTAGGAATTTTCCCTACTTGGCATCACGTGACACTATCTGACATGAATCACGCAACACTAACTTTCGCTGTGATTTCTTCTTTACGGCTTTGCTGTCAATCTGAACTGGTCACCACCCTCAGAAAAGTCCACGAATTTTCTTGTCAAAAGAACTGAGTAACAAATTGTTTCTATCCGTCTTACCTAGGCAAACGCTGGCTGCGTTCCTCTCGTAACCCGCCTTGCAGGTGCAGTTGAATCCACCAGCTGTGTTTGTGCAGGTTTCCAGGCTGCTGCAGTTATGGATCGAGGTCGTACATTCGTCCATATCTGCAAACCACAACCACGCGTCATGAAATGTGCTCATAGTCAAAACTGTGGCCCACATCTTAACTGACAGCCAACAGTGTGGGGATGGTTTTAGAAAGTTGGGAGTTAGTAATTACGAAAAAGAAAGAATAGGAGAAAACAGATGAATAAAGCAAAGTAGCAGTGATGGGGGTGGGTTGAGAGGGAAGGGACACAGGCAGGAAGGGGAGGTGAGTAAGCAGATTGAAGGGACAAGCACAGAGGAGTGAGGGTGAGTGAACAAGATAACAGAGGACACAACGAAAAGTGAGAGAGGACTGGTAGGGGAGTGGATGCGGGAGGAGGGGACAGGGCATATTGCACTGGGTCGGATATTGACCACGAGTGAGGAAAAAATGCAGGGGAGAGGGGCTGGGTGTATTCTGCAAGAAAGTTGGAGGGCAGAAGGAAGTGAACAGGAGAGAGAACACAATCAAGGAGACTAGGAGCATGACACGCAACACAGAGAAGAATCTGCTGAAATACTGAAACAGCAAGGATGGACAGGTGATATAGCACTCGAAACAAGTACACGATACGGGGAGGGTAGAGGCTTAAAACAAAAGGGAAAAGCAAGTAAAGGCAAATGTGGAACAGCAAACTGATAAGACAAGAGCTGACAATCATCGAAAGTGGTCTACAACAACTGTGTGTGGTTCATTGGAGTCGACATGAATAGCGTGGGCTGCATTGTTTGTGAGAAGGGGAACAAATCAGTCCATGCCAAAGATTTACCTGTACAGGTTTGTCCATTTTCTGTGTAGCCAGGGCGGCAACTGCACGCGAAACTGCCATTGTTGTTCGTGCATGTGTGTGGGCAACCTCCGTTGTTCACTGCACACTCATCGATGTCTGGAATTGCAGAGAGTGTTCTTTAAGCACCGGGGGTTCTTCCGCAACCGCACATCAGTCATGATTATGGTGATGTCTATGTTCTGACAAACTGATTTCTGATCTCTACGCTGGTGAAAATTCTACTGGTTACCTTGCCCTGTGGGCTGGGGGTAAGAACAGTCACACCACGTCTCCCTACGTCCTGCGTGTAAGGCGACTGACTAGAAAAACGTTACTTGCCTTGCCCTCACATTACCCAGCTCCCGTGAGTGTTCGTAGTCAACGGCATTACATAGCCTACAAAGTCTGATGGGCCGCAAAACTTCATTCGTTCATTCATTCGACCATTCATTCATTCAACCATTCATTATTCATTCATTCATCAGTACCTATGCACAGCTGCGTTGTGTTCCTCCTGTACCCAGCCTTGCAGGGACAAGCAAAGCCACCAATGGTGTTGCTACAATTCTCCGAAGTGCTACAGTTGTGCAACGACTCGATGCATTCGTCGATATCTGAAAGGTAAAGCCACACGTCCAAACATGAGTCTATCGGTGAATTTCCGGAGGATTAGGGTGGGGAGGCGAGGAGTAGGGTGGGGAGGCGAGGAGTAGGGTGGGGAGGCGAGGAAGAACAGAAGAACAAACACGACAAGAAAGGGAGACCAGTGAGAAACGCAAAAGTGAGAAAGGTACTGAGAGTTGGGGAGGGGGTTGGGAGATGGGATGGAGAGGGAAGGGACAGCAGGGAAGAAAGGAGAAGAGAGCGAGTGGGGCTGTCGGATTGTCACGACTGCTGGGAAGATGCAACAGCTCGTGACTACAGGTCAGTGAGGCAGCGAAGAGTAATTGTAACTACAAATAACACGTGAGCAGAAAATAGAATGAAAAGACAGCAATAGAGCAAAGCGGAAAAGACCGTTTCAGCTACAGCATGTAAATATTCCTCTTTGCCATTAGTTTTCCGACGATTGTCATCATATATATCTCTCTACTGTCACAGAACAACTATTCTAGATCGGACAACCAGCGATTCCGCTTCATGAACTCACACGGCAGACGAATGCCTTCTACAACGCTACGGATGAGTACCACTGTAGAATCTACATGAAATAAGATTCTCTCTCTGTGTGTCTCTCTCTCAGTCTCTCTCTCTCTCTCTCTCTCTCTCTCTCTCTCTCTCTCTCTCTCTCTCTCTCTCGCCTAAAGGAACACAAACCCATAGAAAAAGCACACATGTTTGCTTGCAAACGTTTCCTAAAGGTGGACTGCAGAACGCCCAACAGCTTGGTATATGGAGAAACGGGAAGGTTTCCTCTCGCCATTAATAGTACAATGAAAGCTATCAAATACTGGCTAAAACTGACCAAAATGTCTGATGACAGGCTACCTAAGCAAGCCTACCTCATGCTAGCCAATGCAAAGATCCCAGATAAACTCAATTGGGCCAAATCAGTTGAAGATACTTTGTGTAAGGCCGGATATGCATATATCTGGAGAAGCGGAGGCATTACTACTACCGAAAGAAGCTTTCTAAACAAGCTGAAAATTAGGTTGCTTGATTGTAACAGGCAGACGTGGAACAGCAAAATACACGATAGCGAAAGATTCCGAATGTATAGATCCTTCAAAACTACGTTAGAATGTGAGAAGTACCTAGATTTCATGGATATAAAAAAATTCAGAGATGTACTGATCCGATTTAGATGTGGAGTAAATGAGTTGCGAGGAAATAATCAGTTCGCGCACAGATATAGTGAAGACCAGCAATGCCCCTTCTGTGGTGTAATAGAAAATGAGAAACATTTTTTGTTCGACTGTCCCTTGTACAATGATTTACGTAACAGATACATTAAGGAATATCTCAAATGTCCTGAGGCCACTGATGCTACCTTTTTAATAAATGGATGTGGTCTTATGAAAACACGCAGGGTGGCAATGTACCTTTATTATGCCTTCCAACTACGAGATCAGTGTCTGACTTGTCCAGAACAAATCACCTAAAGCAATGCTGTCTGATTGTACATGAAAATAATGTGTCATGTGATTGCTACACTTGCACAACCTAGACAGTAATGTATGCGATTATGTACTTCCAGTTGTTTATGCTATACCTTCTCAATGTTGATAGAGAATGCGGAGCTCCTGACATGGAAGCAAGTCATGTATGTACTTGTGATGGGCCGGTGGCCTGAACAATAAAGTCAGTCAGTCAGTCAGTCAGTCTCTCTCTCTCTCTCTCTCTCTCTCTCTCTCTCTCTCTCTCTCTCTCTCTCTCTCTCTCTCTCTCTCTCTCTCTGTGTCTTTGTCTCTCTCTCTCTCTCTCTCTCTCTGTGTGTGTCTCTGGCTCTCTCTCTCTCTGACACTCTTTCTTTTTCTCTCTCTTACTCTCTCTTTTTCTCTCTCTCTCTCTCTCTTTCTCTCTCTCTCACTCAAACAAACACACACAAACGAGCATGCACACACATTATGGCATGTGCACACGCACGCATGCACGCCAGCATTTACACATGCTTATCGTCTTCTCTTCTGATTCGGCTGCATTTGGTTAGGATGTGAAGACACAGTCACCTCCGTCTCTCCGTGCCTCCTGCTATTCTACTCTCTCTTCCATCCCTCCGTCTCTCCGTGCCTCCTGCTATTCTACTCTCTCTTCCATCCCTCCGTCTCTCCGTGCCTCCTGCTATTCTACTCTCTCTTCCATCCCTCCGTCTCTCCGTGCCTCCTGCTATTCTACTCTCTCTTCCATCCCTCCGTCTCTCCGTGCCTCCTGCTATTCTACTCTCTCTTCCATCCCTCCGTCTCTCCGTGCCTCCTGCTATTCTACTCTCTCTTCCATCCCTCCGTCTCTCCGTGCCTCCTGCTATTCTACTCTCTCTTCCATCCCTCCGTCTCTCCGTGCCTCCTGCTATTCTACTCTCTCTTCCATCCCTCCGTCTCTCCGTGCCTCCTGCTATTCTACTCTCTCTTCCATCCCTCCGTCTCTCCGTGCCTCCTGCTATTCTACTCTCTCTTCCATCCCTCCGTCTCTCCGTGCCTCCTGCTATTCTACTCTCTCTTCCATCCCTCCGTCTCTCCGTGCCTCCTGCTATTCTACTCTCTCTTCCATCCCTCCGTCTCTCCGTGCCTCCTGCTATTCTACTCTCTCTTCCATCCCTCCGTCTCTCCGTGCCTCCTGCTATTCTACTCTCTCTTCCATCCCTCCGTCTCTCCGTGCCTCCTGCTATTCTACTCTCTCTTCCATCCCTCCGTCTCTCCGTGCCTCCTGCTATTCTACTCTCTCTTCCATCCCTCCGTCTCTCCGTGCCTCCTGCTATTCTACTCTCTCTTCCATCCCTCCGTCTCTCCGTGCCTCCTGCTATTCTACTCTCTCTTCCATCCCTCCGTCTCTCCGTGCCTCCTGCTATTCTACTCTCTCTTCCATCCCTCCGTCTCTCCGTGCCTCCTGCTATTCTACTCTCTCTTCCATCCCTCCGTCTCTCCGTGCCTCCTGCTATTCTACTCTCTCTTCCATCCCTCCGTCTCTCCGTGCCTCCTGCTATTCTACTCTCTCTTCCATCCCTCCGTCTCTCCGTGCCTCCTGCTATTCTACTCTCTCTTCCATCCCTCCGTCTCTCCGTGCCTCCTGCTATTCTACTCTCTCTTCCATCCCTCCGTCTCTCCGTGCCTCCTGCTATTCTACTCTCTCTTCCATCCCTCCGTCTCTCCGTGCCTCCTGCTATTCTACTCTCTCTTCCATCCCTCCGTCTCTCCGTGCCTCCTGCTATTCTACTCTCTCTTCCATCCCTCCGTCTCTCCGTGCCTCCTGCTATTCTACTATCTCTTCCATCTCCTCCGTCTCTCCTTGCTCCTTGCATTCCACACTCTCTTCCATCCACATCCCTCCGTATCTCCGTGCCTCCTGCTATTCTACTCTATTCCATCCTACGTCTCATCGTGCATCCTGCTATTCTACTACTCTTCCTTGCTCTCTTCCACCCCTTCGTATCTCCGTGCCATCCTGCTATTCTAATCTCCATTCTAGACTAACTCTCTCGTTCTCTCGTCTTGTCAGCCCTCCGTCTCGTCCTTGCCTCCTGCCATTCCACACGTCTCTTCATCACTCACTCCGTATCTCCGTGCCGCTCCTTGCATTCTACTCTCCACTTTGCTCATCTTCCATCTTACCATCCCTTCACCCTATGCCTCGTCTCTCCGTGCATCCTGCTCATTCTATACTGCCTCTCCTTGTTCTCATTCTCATCTGTTTCCTCCCTCCGTCCGTCTCTCTCTTCCTCTTCTCTTTCTCTCTTCTCCGTGCCTCTGCTATTCTACTCTC
>JAWQFJ010003161.1:187846-203675 GCA_034096865.1 Theodoxus fluviatilis | reverse complement strand
GACAGTTGGGTTTGTTGAGAGCCTTTTTGTAGAGCGTATGATCAGTAATCATCACTATCTCAGTCGTCGTTCTAACGTCGTGTACGTTCAGTCGTCGCTAGGGACAAGCAAAAGATTATGGGATTTTACCGCTAACGGAAATCACATGATAGAATCTGTCATCGATATCAGTGTAATCACTCAACTTTCCGTCTGCATGAATTTCTCTTTACAGCTTTGCTGGTCAATCTTAAATGGGTCCACACCCTCAGAAAAAAAAATGACCTAACGAAACGACCACGCGATACTTACTCTTGTATCAAAGAAAGAATTAGTTAGCGAATATTCTTTCTATCGACGGTCTACCCGACACTGACTTCTTACAACTCCCCTTTGTCTGGGACTTCTCCTCGGCAAAAAACGTTGGTTCCGTTCTTGTTTTTCCTCACGCGTGATACTCCCCGCCTTTGCTAGGCTGCAGTTGAATTCCCACCAGCTAGTGTTTGTGCAGTTCTTTCCACGGCTGCTGCAGTTATGGCAAGTGTGATAGAATATTTCTGCTGGGGGAACCGCGGACTGGAGAATTTGGGTCACGAGCGTGGATAGTCTGGTCGTAACAGTTCGGTCGAAAAAAAGTGTCTGCAAATTCATACCCGAATCATGAGTAATGTGTAGTACATCGCGAGTCGAAACTGTGGCCCCACTCTGAACATACAGCCAAAAGTGTGAGGAATGGTTTTAGAATTAAATATGACGCTGCGAGGGTAGTGGAAAGCTAGTAATACGAAAAATGGCAAGCAATTCACACACGGAACTAATGACAAGATGAAGTCGAGGATCATAGGCCAGGATGGCGGTGCCTGACAGGGATATATTTTGTCTGCCGTGTGTTTGATCATTGAAGTCCTTGGTCCTTCCCCCCTTGGCCTATCTCTTTCTTCCCCTGGCGTCTCTTGTCCGCCCACACTGAGTTGTCCGCCCGGACACACCACACCCCACACAATCCCCCATCCCCACCCCAACTGGCACACACTGCGGAAGCGCTTGAGAGTCCCCACTACCCATCCCCACCCACTCCCCCCACACCACCAACCCAACTCCCCCAACCCCACCCCGACATCCCCAATATCACTCAGCAGAGACTCCACTAACTCACCACGAGCACCCACCCACTGCAACCACGCAGAGTATCCACAACCCCATTCGGAGATTCCCGAGAACCAGCCAGTGATTTCCCATTCCCCTGTCCCAAAAGTCCCCACACCCCATATCCCCCAAGACCCCACAACAGAGTATCTCCTATCCTCCACTCCACGAGTCCCCAACCCCACCACATTCCCCCAAACCCCGCACAGGACGCTATTGCCCCGCCAAAACCCTCAGCCCAGATTCCTCAACCTTGCAACCACCCGACTATTTAATCACCCGCAGAACCCAGAGACCCCGAGTACTCCATCCGTAACCCAATGTCCGCTCATCGCCGGGACCGGTTATAGTGGAAATGGAAGCGAGTCCACCCATACCACTCCCCCGACCCCCAGCCCACTCCCCACGATACCCGCAAAGCCACGCATATAGCCCCCTATGCCACGAAGCCCCCATTCCCCCATGCCCACCGTCCCCTTCCCCTCTGATTACCACCCCAGATGAACAGCCGGCCACGATAGCATCTGCCCGCTTACAGTATGACCTCTCGACACACTACAGACCTATAGTGGGTATTAGACCTGGAGAGCCCTCGCGGCAACCCCTATTTGTGCCGGTTGATGTCTCTCGATATTGACACTCTCTGCCAAAGAATAGGCAGTTGCCTGACGTGGCAAACACAAAAAGAACGCTTTCTAACAGAGCCGAGAGAGAACACATAGCTCAAAGCCCGACCCATCTCCAAACCATTAGGAAGCCTACATAGCACCTCACGCTCTCACCACACCCGCAGCAAATGCACAACTGATATCAGCAGCTGTAATAAATACGTATACCCATATTCAGCACACACCAAAGATGGATAGTTGATAAAGAAAGAACCATCGTGAAACCACCCAAACAGCACTGGAAACCACAAGTACATAAAAAGAGAAATGAGTTGAAGGTTAAACCACAAATGCGGATAATTAACAGTAAAGGCACACATACATTGTGAACAGCAAAAACTAAAACCTAATCACGACCAGTAATGCGTTGACAATCTATCAAATCCCCCCACTCCACCACTGTGGTATCTTACTGTGGCCTACGCAACACACACTCGTGTGTGGTATTTCATTGGATAGCGTGGGCCCTTTATTCTTCCCCTCCATTGTTTGTAGGCAAGGGTGAACAACCACCTCCCAGCCTCTCCCCACCGACCTTTCATGTATACCAACCTAAGTGGTTTTTAACCTCTCGCTACCACACGCTTTTTTTCACAACTTTAAGTTTTTATGTGTGAAAAGCTCCCAGCGCCGGCAAGTGCATTGAAAAACTGCATGGGTGTTTCGCTGCATGTGTGCAGTAGCGCTAACCTCCGTTGTCACTGACCCACCAGCCACCCCATTCCCACAGTCACATTCCGATGTCATCGCACAATATTCCTTCCTTACTCTATTGGAAGGCCATCCAACCAACATCCACGCACTTTAGGCCACTGTTCTTATACCCAACGCCACCCGCACTCCATTTCTCCATCAGTCATATACCGCCACCTTTCTTCGGTCATGAAGGTAATCTCCTACGTAGCATGAATCATCACAAACTTGGAAGAGAGAAAAAAAAACTGGCAGTAGTTTTACCTATGGTTGTGGAAACCATCCCTTTTACAAACTCGATTTCTTTTGATCTTTATTAATATCGTTCTTTAGAGATGATATATTTAGTTATGCATAAAGTACATTGGTAAAGTTTGTAAAGTACGTCAGTCTGTACAGTAACGTACCGTCATCGTCGTTCCGCTCGTCGACTACCTCGGCACTGTCCATTCCAGCTTGTTAACCTCACTTCAGTGAGACGGGATTCTCATGCTACCACTTAATACAATACACCCCTCACCGTCCAGCCACTGGACTCCTTGCCTTCTCTCCCTCAGTGTGTGCACAGGACCTCCGGACCTCCGTGACACCATCCGATGCCTACTACCCTAAGCCATTCCTACCTCTCCTGCACATCCCTCCTCCGCCTCCTTGCCTCTAAACCTGCAACCTCGCCTCCCTCTCCTCCTTCCTGTCTCCACTTGACCCTACACTCTATCTAATGGCTTGACACTCTCCTCCTCAGTCTCATCCTCTTGCACTCCTCCTGTACCTCCGTGATCCTCCTCCATCCTCCCTCCTCACCTCCTGCAGTCTTAACGTTGCCCTCACACTACATCGCTCCTCCCTCCTTACTCCTCTTTTGTCTCCCTGCTTCTTCTCTTTCACTTACTTGCCGTCGTCTCTCCTCTAGTCATTTCTTCACTCTCTCTGCACTCTCTTGCTCTCCTCTCTATGCTGTCACGCTTCTCTGTCTGTTCCATTGCTGCTGTCTTTGTACTTCACTATGCTCTTCTTCTTCTTCTTACTTCTTTCTCCTTTCTTTTTTGAATACCGTTCACTACTATCTGGAATCTTCTTCTTCTTCTTCTTCTTCCTCCTTACATCCTATCTCACCTCACTTTCGAGTTTCCTTCTCCACTCTTCTTCGTCCCCGAGCCATATTCTTAGTTCTCCTTCCTACCTCTGATGTCTTCTTCCACTTCCTTCTACCTTTTATATACTTCTTCACTCCCCCATCTATTCCCCCTCTTATCCTCCTACTTCTACCCAACTGCTCCTCGTTCTCACCCGTCCCTGATCCACACACAGACGACAGCTGCCCACACATCCTCCTTCCCCCACTCCTCCAGATACCAGCGCTCGACTCTATCTCTAAGTCGAGTCGTCCTCCCACTCGGGTCCATCTATATCCTCCCTGAACTACATCTCCGTGCTTCTTCCGTCACTCGATCCTCCGCTGCTCCTGTCCCCTACGCTGTAGCTCCACACTGTGACAATCTCCAATCCATCCTCCTCACCCTTGAGCTGCGAATCCTCCCTATCCTCCCTACCTCCCGTATCACACAGCGATCTTTTGCCACACATGTCATCCCTCTGAATCATATCATTTGATCATCTATCATCATCCATATCAGTTCAAGGTTCAGATCATTCAGCAATCGTATGTCGTCATTCTAGTTCGTCCGTCGTCGTCCGTTCAATCTCATCATCATCATCAGTTCCTATTTCATCCATTCATTGTCATTCGTTTGCCGCGTGTCGATCTGTTCGTGATCGTCGTCGTCGTTCGTCAGTCGATCGTGTGTTCGTTCATGTCAGAGAATACAAGTAACAAATATATTATGGGAAATTTGCACCCCACTAGGCACGAACGCTAGTGACTAACCTGACATGGAATATCACAACACTAACATTGTGCGCTGGACTGTGATTGTCTTATTTGCAGCTGGTAAATGCACACTTTGAGACCAGAGGGGTATTCTATACGCCTTGGAGTCACTGTGAAGTAAGTACTCGCCGCGAACCAAATTGTAGACGTTGACACCTCTCACTACACAGCCTCACCACAAATAAGAACTAGTTGAACAGATCACGCTACATCCTGGAAAGTAGACTTCCTGTCCCGTATCTCTTCAAAAGATAGCAAAGTTCCGGTCGGGTTATGATTCTATATGCTTAAACTCGGTATACATCAATGCATCGGTTTTTCACACTGCCACAATTTGTTGTTTTTTATAATACGCACGAACAATGCTCCAGAACGGTACTCTTCCCCTCGATTGTGAAGGCTGAGAGAGGTAAGAATGCACTTACCACGACCCCCTACGTCAGTCTGACTTGCCTCGCCCTCACTTTACCCAGCTCCGGTGACTGTTCGTTGTCAACGGCATTACATAGCCTACAAAGTCTGATGGGCCGCAAAACTTCATTCGTTTATTCATTCAACTATTCATTCATTCAACCATTCAGTATGCATTCATTCATTCATTCATTCATACCTATGCAAAGCTGCGTTGTGTTCCTCCTGTACCCAGCCTTGCAGGGACAATCAAAGCCACCAATGGTGTTGGTACAATTCTCCGAAGTGCTACAGTTGTGCAACGACTCGATGCATTCGTCGATATCTGAAAGGTAAAGCCACACGTCCAAAAATGAGTCTATCGGAGAATTTCAGGAGGATTAGAGTGGGTAGGCGAGGAAGAACAGAAGAACAAGTACAACAAGAAGGGGAGAACAGTGAGAAATGCAAAAGTGAGAAAGGTACTGAGAGTTGGGGAGGGGGTTGGGAGATGGGATGGAGAGGGAAGAGATAACAGGGAAGAAAGGAGAAGAGAGCGAGTAGGGCACGACTGCTGGGAAGATGCAACAGCTCGTGACTACAGGTCAGTGAGGCAGCGAAGAATAATTATAACTACAAATAAAAAGTGAGCAGAAAACAGAATGTAAAGACAACAATAAAGCAAAGCAGAAAAGACCGTTTCAGTGACAGCCTGAAAATATTCCTCTTCGCCATTAGTTTTCCGACGATTGCCATCTATGTATATCTCTCTTTTGTCACAGAACAACTATTCTAGACCGGACAACCAGCGATGCAGCTCCATGAACTCAGACGGCAGACGAATGCATTCTACAATGCTACGGATGAGTACCACTATATAATCTACATGAAATACGATTTTCTCTCTCTCTCTCTTTCTCTCTCTCTCTCTTTCTCTCTCTCTCTCTCTCTCTCTTTCACACACACACACACACACACACACACACACGCACACACACACACACGAGCGCGCATGCACACACACATTACAGCACTCATGCACGCCAGCAATTACACACGCTTATCGTCTTCGCCTCTGATTGCGCTGCGCTCTTTCTGGTCCAGGATGTGAAGACACAGTCACCTCCGTCTCTCCTTGCCTCCTGCTATTCTACACCCTCTTCCCATCCCCCATTCCTCACCTCCGTCTCTCCTTGCCTCCTGCTATTCTACTCTCTCTTCCATCCCTCCGTCTCTCCGTGCCTCCTGCTATTCTACTCTCTCTTCCATCCCTCCGTCTCTCCGTGCCTCCTGCTATTCTACTCTCTCTTCCATCCCTCCGTCTCTCCGTGCCTCCTGCTATTCTACTCTCTCTTCCATCCCTCCGTCTCTCCGTGCCTCCTGCTATTCTACTCTCTCTTCCATCCCTCCGTCTCTCCGTGCCTCCTGCTATTCTACTCTCTCTTCCATCCCTCCGTCTCTCCGTGCCTCCTGCTATTCTACTCTCTCTTCCATCCCTCCGTCTCTCCGTGCCTCCTGCTATTCTACTCTCTCTTCCATCCCTCCGTCTCTCCGTGCCTCCTGCTATTCTACTCTCTCTTCCATCCCTCCGTCTCTCCGTGCCTCCTGCTATTCTACTCTCTCTTCCATCCCTCCGTCTCTCCGTGCCTCCTGCTATTCTACTCTCTCTTCCATCCCTCCGTCTCTCCGTGCCTCCTGCTATTCTACTCTCTCTTCCATCCCTCCGTCTCTCCTTGCCTCCTGCTATTCTACTCTCTCTTCCATCCCTCCGTCTCTCCGTGCCTCCTGCTATTCTACTCTCTCTTCCATCCCTCCGTCTCTCCGTGCCTCCTGCTATTCTACTCTCTCTTCCATCCCTCCGTCTCTCCGTGCCTCCTGCTATTCTACACCCTCTTCCCATCCCCCATTCCTCACCGCAGTCTCCGAATCCTGTCTTGCCTAGTCTCTCGATAAAATACCAAACTGGGAAGCAATTGCTCGCGCGCGCGTTTGAGTGTGAGAGAGACAGACTAACAGACTCGCAGACAGACAGACATACAGACAGACAGACGGACGAACGGATAGACAGACAGACAGACAAACAGACACACACACACATACACACACACACACACACACACAGAGATAGACGTTCAGACACACACAAACAAACATACAGACGCACTGACGCACAGACACACAGACAGGCGAAGAGACGGACGGACGGACGGACGGACGGACAGACAAAAAGACACATAGACACACAGACACACAGGTATATAGACACACAGACATATAGACACAGACAGACACAATGACAGACACACAGACGGACACACAGACAGACACACTGACACACAGACGAGACACACAGACACACTGACACCCAGACGGACACACAGACACACTGACGGACACGCAGTCACAGACACACTGACGGACAGACAAACGGAGGCAGACACCGGCACATGGAAGAGAAAGGGAGAGGTGGATTTTTCACTTACCCCGGCAGGCAGACCTGTTGTTAGGGTCAACGTCGAAGCCATCTCTACAGGCACAGGAGAAGCTGCCAAGATTGTTTCTGCACTCATGTTGGCAGCCACCGTTCTCCACCTCACACTCGTTCTTGTCTGTCAGGGCAAATGCAGCCGTTGGATGATATGAGATAATATCTTCACCGACACGGACATTTTTGCAGACTTTCAACGTTAATTCTTCCGTTTGTTTGAGATTGTAGTAACCTTTGTTGAGAGCGTGCTATGAGTGCGCAAGTGAATGCAAAGTTAGACAACATGGTAATTAATTATTTGAGGACAAAGGAATAACATTTTATGTGATTTAACTGAAAGCGGCATATGTTTACCAAATAAGAAAGGCTCTATATCACTTGTGAGACACTACTGACCAGTCCACAGGCGAATGACTAACTACGCTGATGAAAGCATCTTTTTAAAGATCGGGATTTAGCGTAGTAGTTCAATCTGTTGGCAGTTGTGCGAGGTGATCAGATGCCGTGGTTCAATCCGTGCTCGGGAGGACTTGACCCTTATTCTCCATCATTACGGTCTATACACATCTGTGTCTCCTTAAAAATGGAGGGTTAACACGACCCCTTTACTGTGATCTTTTATTACGATGAAAAATAGTTTCCGATTGAATGCATTGTAGAAACAGCAAGTACAGATGCATTTGACGTTAACACTTAAAGTCAAGTTCGTGTTGTCTTAACAAATATAGAATAATACTAGGTACTTCTCAAGCCAGTTTGTGGAGTATCTCGTGCAAACAACCACACACCCAAACGACAATAGTTGGGATTCCTATTGCAAAAAAGCTGAAATCTCTCTCTCTCTCTCTCTCTCTCTCTCTCTCTCTCTCTCTCTCAAATTGGATAATAAGGTTAGAAATCCAAGAATATTTTATCAGAGCGGAAGAGGGTAAATACTATAATTCTTCAGAGGTACGTGGAAGACCTTACTAGACGAAGTGAAACTTACCAGCATATATCAATACAGAGATCTACGCCACAGTAGAGAGCTGTTTCTTACCTTGACAGTTGGTGCCATTGACAGTGAACCCATCGCTGCAGGAGCAACGGAAGCTGCCGACAGTGTTGATGCAAGCCTGGTCACAGGGGCTGGCCAGGCATTCGTTCACGTCTAAAGTATTAAAAAATCAGTCTAGAGTCAGAGATCAAGACTATAGAGACAAGAAATCAGAGTGACCTCCCTTGCATCGTGCTGCAGACTCTTCTCAAGTGTACTGACGTCATTCTCCTTTAAAGCAAAACTGTAAGTGTCAACTAATAAACGTGCACACATAGAATAACAACATAGAAAGAAACCACACACATACATGCGTACGCAGTCACGCAAACTCTCTCTCTCTCTCTCTCTCTCTCTCTCTCTCTCTCTCTCTCTCTCTCTCTCTCTCTCTCTCTCTCTCCTCTCTCTCTCTCACACACACACACCACACACCACACACACACACACACACACACACACACACACACACACACATATATATATATATATATATATATATATATATATATATATATATATATATATATATATATATATATATATATATATACACTGGCACACGCGCGCGCGTTGTTGTTACAGAAATACGAAAAGTTCATCAACCGCCAACTCCGTGGTATTATCATTGTTGACGACGACTCAATGAATGCGGCGGGCATGTACTATTTACAAATGTCAGTTCATCACTTCTAATACACAAGTTTTGAATCCAGTGCATTAGTGTGAAAATAATCAGTTTTCATAAACTCATGTGCACAGGTTTCTTACTGCACCAAATGACCTAATTCACCTCCTCCGAAAATATGATAAGGTGCTCTGAATTCAGCATATTATGAAATTTGAGCGGCATATTATCCTTCACGGAAGATTTAAAACTTATTTTGTAAACGATATTGTAAAAAAGTCTTCCTTCCCCTGTTTTTGCCATCTGTCTAACTTAAAGTGGATGTGGACCTGTGTAATTATAACGTCCAATGACACACATAAGTAACATACGGCCAAAGCCGCTCGATGCTCCCGTCATTAGCGCTGAAAGAGTCGTTGTCACCAACATTCGGCGACACTGTACCCGAGTTTTGAAATCTCGGCCTTACAGTCACGTGACTCGCAAGCCCGGGGAGTTATGCTAAGATCCGACCGCGTTAATGTATCTGCGTTTTGTGACAAACGTCTTGCTCGGCGATACTGTACTCCATGCACTTTAACGGTCCGCGTGATTCGGGTGTAATCTTAAGCTAAACGACGTTTATAAATGTCCGTTCTCGCGAGAAATGCCGAGATTTGAAACTCGGGTACAGTGTCGCCGAATGTTGGTGAAAACGACCATTTCAGCGTCATTAGCTGGAGCCCTTGACTGTTGGGTTTTCGGGCACTGCTGTGGAACGATGTGGAGTTTATTCGTTGGGATGACAACGGAACGTCAAAGAGTACACGCATGTGGCAGCTAATACTCCATACATCACCGTTGCAAAAGACACGATGATGCTCGTACGCATTATATGTCAAATATATACGTTGTCACAGCCCACGACTGTTGATCTACCACTTCTCTCTTACATCCTTCCCCTCCACACAGCACCACCTCTCTTCCCCTACTTTCAAATCCAGCCATCTCATTTTCATAGTTTATTCCATCTGATCCTGTACAGCCAGTCCTGAAGAAAGTCATGAAAAAGAATCAGCTTACCCTGGCATGTGTTGGTGGTGGCGTTGAGGGTGAAGCCTGCAGCACAGACGCATCGGAAGGAGCCGGGATTGTTCTCACAAGAAGCGTTCACCCCGCAGACGGAAGATGCATTAACGCACTCGTTCACGTCCTCACAGGTACTGCCTCTAATGCTGCTGAAGCCCGTTTTGCACTTGCAGCCCTCCACCTTGTCGCAGGTTTGTGCTCCCACTCCGCATTTGCACTGGTTGGTACAGTTGGGTCCCCAGTGAGAGTTGTCACACTCTGAAATGAGCACACAAGAACGTTGACTATTGTTTGGAAAATACCGACGATGGTGGATGAAGTTCTGCGGCCTATCAGCCTTTGTCGGTTATGTAAGGCCACTGATCACAGAAATCACGAGCGGTTTGAGGACGAGCTATAGAAGTCTCTATTCCCTTCATTATTTGCCTGTCACCCACAGCGGAAGGAGACGCGGTAGGTCAATTCTTATCGCCATCCCACAGCGGGCGGAACGAGGACGCAATCTTGAAACTAGGTCTGGTTTACTTTTGCCACAGACCTTCCTGTTAAATGCTCTGACAACGTATACAGCGGATTTCCTGGCGTGTCTTTAAATACTGGTATCATAGCAGTCAACGTCATTTTGGTGGCGTCATGACGTTTGAATCAAGGCACTAAGCTTAGGCAACGACCAATGTGCAATGTACACACGTGTGTGAAAATCCTCATCTTAGACAGCTGGCATGAAGGACAAAAGAGAAGGTATCTAAACCTCTGCATGTCCTAAGTCAATGTATCTGCTGCTTACATCTTCATCCAGTTTGAGCTAAGATAACTGTTCTTGCTTTGACATTGTGACTTGCCTCCTCCCAGTGAGTGCTTAAGCTGCGCATTTTTATCCCCTGGTCATCGATCCCCGCCTCGTCTCATTTTAGCACCATATCAACTTTAAGGAGATTACGCTACACGCAGGCTATGGATTGTTGCTTTGTAGTTTTCGTTAGTCTGTCTCGTTCCGTCTCAACCCTCAAAGGTGTGGATCGCGGCGCGTAGTCTATAGTGTCTTCTCAAAGCCCCCCCTCCCCAAGCAGTACTTACCCAGACAAGTCCGACCGTCGGTGTCGAGAAAGAAGCCATCACGGCAGGAGCAGGTGTAGGATCCATTGGTGTTGCTGCAGTTGTGCATACAAAGAGTGGTCCCGATGCACTCATTTATATCTGCAATAGAAATAGCCGGGCCCTCTTGTATTTCGAAATACACTTTTGGTATAAAGCAGGCGATACTTTCCATCAAGACGACGTGGTGTTTGTATTCAATGTCCAGTAATAATATCGGCACATCTATAAGGGCACAAGTGAGATTTGTTACTGGTGCTGCCAACTCATAACGTTGGTAAATAATGATAAATTCCGAATGGATAATGTCTGTTATGAAAACTTCGTCAGATTATTTTTTCCGAGAGTCATAATAGTGGAAACATGTTGTTTTATCTATGTAAACTGTGTAATATTCTACGAATTCGATGATCTGGAGATGATCGGTGCTGTCAAATCAGATTGGTGACGACGTAACCTGAGCACTATTAGCTTGAGATGATACTGTCAGTGAAAAACTTAATGTTGGCTACATATCCAGCAAGATGGGTTCCTGGAGGTTGCTTCATGCGTCATTAGCTACAAGTGCTGGATCCCTCTTCGCTATTCTCGGGCATGTTAAGAATTTTCCATCTCAAACGTCATGCAGCTATGCTGCTGCTACATAATATCTATCATTGTTTTAATCAAAACCTCCTGTCAACCATTTGGCAAGAAACAAGCTGTGGAGTGGTTTGTCTGCTGCAAACATGTCAGAAAGCGTCAGAGAGCTAGTAGACCTACCCAAATGACCATCATGCTTGCAACAGCTGCACTTCCAACACAGTGCTTCCACAGAGTTTTGCAGTCTAGTGACATGCATCTCCTCAGCATGCAGCATGTAGCATGCAAGTCAACTTTGAGCTTGGCTGCTTTTTTCCTACGAAATAAACTGTCAATAACTCAGCGTGGGACGGGCAAGCGTCAGGGAATGCAAAGATGGCATAAATACTCTCCTATTCACGTGCAGCTCCTGGCAGCTCTCTTTGATCAGCCTCTGGGGCGGGTTTCAAAATGCGAAGATCTCGGTAGATCTACGCAGATCTCGCCGAATGGGCAGTTTCATTCTTTGCTTGCTAGCGAGCCAATCGTAGACGAGCGTAGATTGAGCGAGGCAGCTTGAGAGGTGCCTAGCTTTTAAGATTCAAGATGGCGGACAGCATGAGTACAGTGCGCGCCGCCATCTTGGAGACAAAAGTTCGGCGTGGATGCGTCGACCTGCATTCGATGTGTAAAATGTAAAAGCTTTCACGACCTATTGATTCATTCAACATACACCTTTGATAAATTAATGCTGTGCATGGCTTATATTTTCTTTGGATGGGTTGCTAGTATCTCGAAATAGAGCGTTTTCTGAGTGAACCGGCAACACGTCGGCCATTGAAATGTGGCTAATTCACCTCTTGTCGTGACGTCTGCGCATGCGCATTAGTTCGTCACGTTGGGTAGTTTCTTTTTTAGCTAGCTCTTACTGCGAAGCAAGATCTTGCGACCAAGATCGACTACCTATTTTGAAACCCGCCCCTGATGTGATAGCCTGCTCGGTGCAGAGGAGAAGTGCCGTACCAATGGCATCTTATTGCTTTGAAGATTTAAGCCGTGTAGAGCGTCACTAAGCAGCCTTCGTACTGGAAGGGCGCCAAAAAATATCATTATATGCATATACATTTATAGAGTGTTCAGCTTGTCGTCCACACCTGAAATGCAAGGCCGTTGCTAACGGGACCTAAATGTGTTTGGCATCAGCATCTGGTGTCAGGAAGACGTTGCGAGGCACCGCACCAGCTGGAGATGTGAACTCCACAACACAATGACAGAACGGGAGAGACGAGACTCCGGAGGTCGGAGGTGAAGAGACGCACTTGACTGAAGGACAGGTTGCACCGGGATGACACCAGCACATTCACGTGCAACAGCCGTGGCAAGGACTGTCAGTGTGGGATTGGGCCACACAGTCACGGCAGGATCTACGACCGGGTGACAGCTCCAGGGCCAGGATCTACGACCGAGTGACAGCTCCAGGGCCAGGATCTACGACCGAGTGACAGCTCCAGGGCCAGGGTCTACGACCGAGTGACAGCTCCAGGGCCAGGGTCTACGACCGGGTGACAGCTCCAGGGCCAGGGTCTACGACCGAGTGACAGCTCCAGGGCCAGGATCTACGACCGAGTGACAGCTCCAGGGCCAGGGTCTACAGTCAGACACGACTGACGGGGGCCTATACAACTATCACGCTCTGCTACCGCTACTAGTATGGCGTTCCCCATCAACTTACCAGAACAAGTGACGTTGTCATTGTTCAGCGTGTAGCCAGGGCGGCAGAAGCAGTGGCTGGTGTTGGACACGGGGTCCACCGTGCATCCATGGCTGCAGTTGACGCCACGCGCAGTCTGGAGTCCCGCACACGCGTCACCGTCTGCAAACAGCGCGTCGAGAACTAAGACTTCCGACTGGTGATCCTCCGCCGTATTACCAATAAAGAATATAGGATTTTATCACGATCAATAGGAAGAACAGAACGTAAGCACGAGGATCACGACAAAACGGAGCAGGACGAGGGGATTTTGTTGCAGGTCAGCGACTACTATTGTCGGTCGTGGTGTAGTGTACAGGAAAGGACAGAAATTTTCATGAATCGGATAAAGCAGAAAGAACGAAAGACCAGAAGGAGAGAACATTTAATTGTTATTATCATATTGGGTCTAAACATTATCCAATTACCTGTAAACCATCTTCCAGCGTGTTACTTAGGAATTCCTTTTTGGTTTTGTAAGCTAAGAAAAGGTCGTCGTCGTCGTCATCGTCAGCATCGACTTCGTCAACACAGTAGTAGTAGTAGTAGTAGTAGTAGTAGTAGTAGTAGTAGTAGTAGTAGTAGTTGTTGTTGTTGTTGTTCTTACTGGTGTAGTAGTACATGTAGTAGTGGTGGTAGTAGTAGTAGTAGTAGTAGTAGTAGTAGTTAGTAGTAGTAGTAGTAGTAGTAGTAGTAGTAGTTGTTTGTTGTTGTTGTTCGTGATATTTTTGTTGCTGTAGCAGCAGCAGCAGCAGTAGTCGCCGTCGTAGGAATGATTAAAGTAGTAGTGGTGGTTGTTAACGTGTGGTGCTGGTGGTGGTGGTAATACAGGAGAAGGAGGAAGGTGAAGGGGAGGAAGAGGAGGAAGGTGAAGGGGAGAAGGAGGAGGAAGGTGAAGGGGAGGAGGAGGAAGGGAGATGGAAGAGGAGATGGAAAAGGAGGAGGAGGAGGAGGAGGAGGAGGAGGAGGACGAGGAGGAGGAGGAGGAGGAGGAGGAGGAGGAGGAGCGAGGAGGAGGAGGACCGAGGAGGAGGAGAGGACGAGGAGGAGGAGGAGGAGGAGGAGAGAGGAGGAGGAGGAGGAAGGAGGAGGAGGAGGAGGAGGAGGGAGGAGGAGGAGGAGGAGGAGGAGGAGGAGGAGGAGGAGGGAGGAGGAGGAGGAGGAGGAGGAGGAGGAGGAGGAGGAGGAGGAGGAGGAGGAAGACGAGGAGGAGGAGGAGAAGGAGGAGGAGGAGGAGGAGGAGGAGGAGGAGGAGGAGGAGGGAGGAGGAGGAGGAGGAGGAGGAGGAGGAGACAAAGAGGAGGAGGCAGCAAAAGGAGGAGGCGGGAGGAGGAGGAGGAGGAGGGAGGAGGGAGGAGGAGGAGGAGGAGGAGAGGAGGAGAGGAGGAGGAGGAGGAGGAGGAGAGAGGAGGAGGAGGAGGAGCAGGCAGGAGGAGCAGGAGGAGCAGGAGGAGGAGGAGGAGCAGGAGGAGGAGCAGGAGGAAGAAGAGAAGGAGCAGGAGGAGGAGCAGGAGGAAGAAGAGAAGGAGCAGGAGGAGAAGCAGGAGGATGAGCAGGAGGAGCAGGATGAGGAGCAAGAGGAGGAGCAGGAGCAAGAGGACGAGGAGGAGCAGGAGGACGAGGAGGACGAGGGGACGACGACGAGGAGGACGAGCAGGAGGACGAAGAGGACGAGGAGGAAGAGGAGGACGAGGAGGACGAGGAGGACGAAAAGAACGAGAACAAGGAGGAGGACGACGAAGACGAGAACACGGAGAAGGAAGAGGACGACAAGGAGGAGGACGAGGAAGAGGACGAGGAAAACGACGCAGATATTGAACTACTTGAAAATACTTCAGAATGCTCTCACTATATGCTGAACTCTGGCTTCATCGTTTACAACTATCTACGACAAACGGTCAATGCTACAGGAGCAGGCCCAGAAAGCTTCAGGACCAGGGGTTAGAGCCAATGCGAGTAGTGTCTCGCGGGTAACGCCGTTTTGATCACTCAGATGGTCTTTACAGAACTCAATTCTTTGCAGGCATCGTCGCCTCTCATACCTGGGATGCAGGTCTTGCGGTCGTCGCCCAGCACGTAGCCCACGTGACATCTGCAGTTGAAGGATCCTTCCAGGTTGTCGCAGAGCTGCGAGCATCCGGACTGCGGCGACTGGCACTCGTTAATGTCTGCACGATGAATGAATGAAAAAGTTAATGAATGAATAAATGAACGAATTAATTAATGAGGTAAATTGTATGGCCTAAAAATCGTTGTAGAGTAGACTATATGATCACCACTGATCACCAAAATCACTTGATTTGCTCAGATTAAGTCAATGATCGATTTCTGTAGTTATTCGTCTTATAAGAATCGCGTAGAGAAACGCGGAGGATATACTTTTTTTTACCTTACCCTCACAGGAAGCTTAAAATAAGCACAAGAACAGACATTAGAAAA
>JAWQFJ010003161.1:172846-182846 GCA_034096865.1 Theodoxus fluviatilis | reverse complement strand
TTATTTTGTTTAAAAGAGAAATTTATAACGCCATGCCTCAGACAAATATTTCAGATGTTCCAGAAACGCTCAGCTTGATAAATTGATCACTGACTTGGGAAAGTGCTTGAACTCGAACAATCGACAGCACCACTTATTTTCAAGCTTTAAAAGTTGCAGTTATCTTCACTAGGAATAACACGTTGACTTGTGTACAAACTTAAAACAGGCACTGCTAACAGCACATCTCCAGTGGAAAATGGTATGCCTGTTTTTCCTTCCCTAGGACCGAATGAGAAGAACTTACTGAGATTGCAACTCTTGCCATCCGGTTGGAGCTGGTAGCCGTCTTCGCAGGAGCAGTTGAAACTGCCTGGAGTGTTAGTGCAAACTTGTTGGCAGTCCGAAATCCTGTCCAGACACTCGTTGATGTCTGCATCAGAACGCATTGTCGACCTGCAGTCTTCGGTACCTCTGACGCATGAGTAGAGGCAACTCAAAAAGTTTTGGCAGTATTCATCAGTCAACCTTGGTTTGATGTATGTACAAGGATAAGAACCATGTCTAATTCTGACAAGTGGCAATGTGCGTGAGCATGCGCGTATTAGTGAATGAGCCTCAGTGTACTTGTGGGCTATTTTGCAAACCCGAGTCGGTAATGACTCTGGAACAGTTCGCAATGAATGCGTAATAGACTTGACCCTTCGCATTACAGCATTGCGCCAAAAATAGTTCGTTCTCATACTATTTTTCTCTTCACTTTTTACAGAAATCATTCACATGTCAAAACTTTTTTCCGTTTCAACACAACCATTTTATTTTATAGACTAAACGCTTGTTTATTGCCTCAACAAAAGTAAGTTAAGAGGTTTGTGCGAAATAGTCTTAGAACTACTTTAACAGCGTATGTCAGGGAGTAGATCGGCTATCGCACAAGTCTCTCGTGTAACCTCCATTTGCATATTTCGGAGGAAAACCTTCCATCACATGATTTCAACTGGGCTAGAGACACTTTCGCCGGTAGGTGAAGTCTCCAGTGAACTAGAATGCTTGTGGGATGCGTGCGTGCGTTAATGTGTGTAGGCCCTACTTGCGTTATAAAACATGATCATGTTGCTGGACACTCCAACTGTAAATATTAATCCCCTGGCCATAAAGTCCGATAGGGTGTAATTGCTGCATTTTGTGTTTCCCGGGATAACATTATACCAGGCTTTGCACGAACTCACCATAGATTGTTTTTATGTTGTGTGAATGGTAGTTAACGAAATTACCTGCTTAGATGAGCAATAATGTACTGCAATAGTAGCATTGCAAAGCACTGGGAGATCACCTGCTATATTATCACGTTTCTAACGACGCACTATGGAACATAAATGATGAAAGAAAAGCTTTCCTGAGATCACTAGTGCATATGAGTCATAGGAAGACCGTACGTTACCTGTGCAACTGCCATTCACCAAGCTGAAGCCCCTGTCACACGAACAGCGGTAACTGCCCTCGGTATTCTCGCAGCGCTGCTGGCAGGAATTGGTTCTGTTACACTCATCGATGTCTGCAATAAAGCACAATAGAAAACCCTGACGTTTGGTATTTTTCCATTGGGGGAGATGGGTGGGGGTGGGGGTGGGAGGTGGGAGTGGAGGGATGGAGGTGTTCTACTGCTTGTTCTTGCTGTGGCTTCTTCATTTTCTCCACTGATCGTATCAGCTTGCAGCTCTGTGTGTGTATCAAACGGCTCTTTTCCTTGATCTTCAACTTACTCATCTGCTGGTTTTACCACTGTCTTGTCGAAGACTTATCTCTCGCTTTTATGTAATCATATCTTGACTCCTCCTCTGATTTGTGTCCAATGTCTTCCTAAATAAGGTTATTCCTTCATATCTTCCTTTTCTTGACTCTTTTTCTTCTTTGTGTTACATGCATTCCTCAAGTTGATCAACTCTTCAGATCTTTTTTAGACCTTATTTGAGAATTTTACTCGTCCGCCCTCTGCTTACATGTCTGGCAAAATCCTCCTCTTGCTGTTTGTTTCCTTCTCACTCTTCCACTACCTCTGCTTTATGTCCTTCTGACCATATTGCTCACTCCACTACTAGTTCTTCTCGCATAAGGCATTCCAGCTTTTCTCAAACTTTCCTTTAAATCCTGTCTCTTTTCTTCTTTCATTCATTTGCCACTTTGGTTTGTCTTGGGGGTCGAGCTCACACTGCATCGTTTTATCACCTAGTACCTTTAGTAGCTGTTGCTTCTACTTCTCCTCCTCTCCTTCCTCCTGCTCTTCCTGCTGATTAACTTTCCAAACCTAACCCTTTCTCCTGGTTCTGAATATGCTGTTCCTGTTGTTGCTGCTGCTGCATGTTTTCCTCTCTCACCTCATCATTTCCATCTCTTCCAAGGAACCAACAGCTGTTCGTGCTATGGGTGATTTGCGTGCATATATGAGGCAGCTCCACCCTCATTAGTGCCATTGTCTCCATTCAAGTGCCTGCTGACCATAGGGTCCTGTCTACCACCAGAATTTTGCCTGTGAACCACTTACCCATGCATTTGCCATCTCGGAGCTCGAATCCATCGGGGCAGGCGGAGCAGTTGAAGCCCAGCTCTTCCGAACTGGCATTGGTATTGGCCGCAGCCTGAGCCGCGTGAGTCGCAGGGTCAAGGTCAGTGCAGTTCTGACCTTGGGAGCAAGGGTTCCCGGCGCATGCATTCAGATCATTCTCGCAGTTGGCACCTGAGAAAATAGGCCATTGGTAGAGAAAACGCAAAACAACTGTGGGGTTCCTCTAGTGAAGACTGTAGGAAGTTGTAAACAACATGCGCAGGGTTGGTGGACTTTACCATGTTTCATTATTGTACACAGCATAATCCCTATGCTCTCCATCGTTATTGTCGTAGTTCTGTCGTATGCAATCGTTTGCAGACGAAGATGACCATGTGTTGGAACAGTTATCTCTCCTCTGTTGTCCTGTAATGGTCTAAGATCATATATAGCATTGTTTGTGTGTGTGCACATCATTGGATGTAGCCTCGTATTTTATTTCTGTATATAGTTGTGTTGTAGGTAAAGCGCTCTGAGGCTCTAGATATGTTTATAACAGTGCTGTGGAAATGAATTATCATCGTCATCATTATTGGCATTATTATTGTCATTATTGCCATTAATATCATTATTGATGCTATTATTCCTGTTATCATTGTCATTATTATCATTATTATCGTCATTATCATCGTCGTCGTCGTCGTCATCATCATCATCATCATCATCATCATCATCATCACCACCACCACCACCACCACCACCACCACCACCACCACCACCACCACCAGCAGCAGCAGCAGCAGCGTCGTCGTCGTCGTCGTCGTCGTCATCGTCATCGTCATCGTCATCGTCATCGTCATCGTCATCATCATCATCATCATCATCATCATCATCATCATCATCATCATCATTATTATATTTATTAGTAGTAGTAGTATTACGTCTCAGTATAGAAGGGACAAGTTAGTCCGAAGTACAGACTGCATTCTGTGCTGCTAGCTTGGCATCTGTATATATCAAAAGATCAAACAAATAGCATAACTTTTTGTGAAGCGCTATCCAACAGCCAATACTTTATGTAGGGATTACAGCCCCAGATCTGCACCATACACAACCCCTGAATGTGGACAGTCACATGCAAGCCAAACAAGAAACCCACCAGTCCAGCCAATGTTGCAGATGCAGGTGGCCACACGAGAGTTGGGGTTGGAGGCGTTGTTGACGTCAGTGCGACTCGTGTCGGTGTAGTTGCAGGCGCCGTGACTGCTGCACCCAGAGCAGAACACCACAGCCAGGGTCACTGCGGGGGATTTCAACCCGTCGTTGTCCACCACGTAGAAGCTGAGAAGAGAATAAATGCAAACGATCATGTCGATGTATTGTCACAGAAAGGCTCTGGTTATTATAAATGCTGTACGTTTGATGCCGATCAGAGATCGTTTGCACGTCTCCGTTCGTCAGTCACCGTACCACTACTGCGGGCGACAAGCGACGTAGATGCCGAGTGGAAGCATCAGCCATTCTAGCAGAACAAAGCATGAACAGTTTCCTGTGGGCAAACAGCCAGCTGAAGAAGGATAGTGGTATCCACTCTGCTGCAAGTCTAGATGGACTCTTTGTTTTCCAAAAGGCTCATGCTCTCCACTGTGAGATGACAATACCATGGAAACACCTAAAAGGACAAGTCAGGGAAAGTTTGTCTACATGGCTTTCATCTCCAGAACGCGCGATTCTCTACTCATGCGTCAGGGATACCGGGGACTGCAGGTCGACGATGAGTTCTGATGCAGACATCAACAAGTGCCTGGACAGGATTTCGGACTGCCAACAAGTTTGTACTAACACTCCAGGCAGTTTCAACTGCTCCTGCCAAGATGGCTTCCAGCTCCTTTCGGATGGCAAGAGTTGCAATCTCATTAAATTCTCATTCGGTTCATCGCCTCATGCCGGATCTGTACTCTGCAAAAGCTGAAGGTTGCTCTCTGAGAGACACCTCAGCACATAATGCGCATTGCTCCGGGACATTGTCCAGGGGTTAAGACGGTCGCCCGGGGGTCTTTGTAGATAGCAAATGCAGTGTTCAAAGCTGCAACGTCCTGTACTTGCATCCTTGGATGAGGGAAGTAAAACTGCGTATTAATTGAGGTAGTGAAGCGAAGACACACAATTAAAAGGCACTACTGTCGTGCGCAAGTGAGGCGGAATCGTTACTGCCGATTGAATGCGTCATAACTGTTCATTTCTTAATCACGAGGAGTCAGGGAGGGATGATCGAATGGCTCAGTACACAGTGAAATCTACATCGGCTGACACCCAGAAAAGGAACAGAGGATGCCATGTGGGATGTGCACCGTTACCTGCAGACTGGGATGTAATCAATTACATCTCCTCCTCTAAGAAAGAACTTGGGCTTTCGGCCACGACGTAGACTGACGGATGAGGCTTCATGACTCACTAGCCATTGTAAGCTGTTTCAGACCTTTGACAACCCGATGCACTGATGTTGGCTGGAATATGACCAAGTGAAAACTTTATTTACCTTGTCATTCACCTTTACGGATCGCGTTGGCAAACGCGGGTGGGTGAATTCTTACTTCCGATCCATGACGAGATTTTTGGCATGGGAGTAAAGTGTAAAGCAGATCGAGACCATGATATGAGGGAAGAGTCGATTTATGAAATTACTATATTTACATGTAAACGTTTCTCTGCAGACAAGAAAGGAACCTACCTCAATGTCTCACTTTGGTGAGTACTGGGCTTGTAAGTAAAAGTGCCAGTGCTTTTGTTGAGACTTGCACCGGGGACGTTGTCTACCAGGTGGTACGTGACATTTCCTGTGTCGGGGTCAGAGCCGTTCAACTGTAGGGTCACCGTGTTGTTGATCGTGACTTTTATTATTTCATTTATAGCCTCGAGTCTGGGGAACACTTTCTCTGCAAAAGAAAAGTTGATTAAAATAAAGACTTGAAAAAAGATCACTAAAGTACGCTAGAACATTCTCCTTGTCGCAATTAGTATTTTTCACATTCGCATTGAGGTGTGTGTCCACATCTGCACATGCACACTACATGTACACATACGTGCGCACGTGTGTGCAGTACAATGTGACACACGTATGTGACGCACATGCACGGCCACATGACAAATACGTCATACACAGACATGCATACACGCAAGACTATATGAGCGCACATACAGGCACTCTCTCTCTCTCTCTCTCTCTCTCTCTCTCTCTCTCTCTCTCTCTCACACACACACACTGTGATGAATGGAGAGATTTTTGTTGTGAGTTAGTTAAATGAATAAGTATTTGAGCCAGCCAGTTCTCAAATCTAGCTTTAGATAACCCAGCCAGCAGTTAGGAAATTGTGTCAGGGTGGGATTTTGAAAAGGACAAAGGAGATTTGAACGTTTCTACTGCGTAGAGCCTGTGCCAAAAATAGGACTGGTCAGTGTGGGGAACAAAAGGCCCAGTCTCGTGATGACGGCCTCGTGATGCAGATCGCTTGGTCAACAACTCGTGACCATAGCAGACAAAAGAATCCGGCTTGTAAACAAGGTCCCATGACCGGGGTCTCGTGATGAGGGCAAGATGGCGTCTGGAGCGCGATTGGTCAGCACCGGACACTGAGTGCATCTATAAAACCCTCCCCGACCCTCTCCCTCTCTCTCTTCCTGCCAACACCTCGCGCCACACCTGCCCGCCGCACCTGACCGTGCGACGGAAAGCGCTGGAGGTCAACCAGAGGGGACGGAATGCGAATCCGCCGCCCAGCCGAGAGAGCATCAGGCAGTCATGCCTGATTAGCCCCGACCCCCGCCTGCCCACGGTTCAAGCCTCAACGCCCGCCCCCACGCCAATCGCCATGACGAGGCAACTGACCACGCCAAGCCCGACCTACTCCACGTTTCACCTAGGAGGGGAGACGAAAGATGGAACCCTCCCTTCCACCAGCCTCACGCTTCAACGAGCCCTGACCAGGCTATAAATAACCCGACGTTAATGGCCCATCGTTTCTTCACCCTGTCAGAAAGACACTTCATTCAACGGCGGTCAGCAGAGACTGACTCAATCAGATAAGTTGTATCACAAAAGCTGGCTGGCTAAACCTTACATTTCGATACCTTAAATTAGTTACATTAAGAATTATCATTTCACCTGCATTATTAAAAGTCATCTTTAAAGTTCAATCCACACTTTCTCCTCTGTACGGTCTTGTTCACTTGCATGGCATGGAATGAATGAAAGAATGTTATGGAACGGAAAGAAAAACCCCTAGACGAATCTCTCTTGAATGGGAGATAAAGAGCCCCGTTCGTAACAATTGGGAGCTCAGTCCGGAATTTGAATCATTGGTAAAATTGTGTAACAATTGGGTAGCTCAGTCCGAGATTTGAATCATTGGTAAAACTTTGTAACAGTTGAAATATTCATAAGAGATTTGAATCAATCATTCCATCCACTGTAATAGAAATTTGAGCTGTGAGAAACTGTTTTTCTAGAATATTGACCTATTGGAAAAGAGTGAGCGAGCTGTGTTTCTGAACGAAAGATTGTGTTGTCAACTCTGTTACTTTGACTTGCTTTACCTGTGAAAGGAGCTCATGCATTTCATTGTGTATTGATCAGACTGACAATCGACGTGACATTTTTGCTTAGGTGATGACAGTTAAGAATTAGAATTTTGGACAACCTTAGCTGAGTTTGAAGATAAGTCATGGACACAGTCACGAATTTTATCACAAACGTAGATGTACAAATCCTAAGTAAAGCCACAAAGAAAGAATTGTTGCAGATTGCCGAGCACTTTGAAATCAGTATCAAAAAAGGGAGGGTTGAGATCATCAGAGCACAATTGATAGAGGGTCTGAGAAACAAGGAAATTCTTGTAGATTCAGGGAAGGAGGCAGAACTTGATTCTAACATGGCAAGTCTAAATCAAGCAGAAGAAGCTCAAAACTCTGGTCGTTCGACACCAGGGAGTAGAAATGGAATGGCAAGCGTGCCAGATCCATTAGAACTTAGGAGGCTTGAGATGCAGCACGAGATAGCACTAAAGCAACACGAGATGGCAATGAAGCAGCAGGAAATAGCCCTGAGACAGATGGAGCTAGAGATGCAGAAAGAAGTCAAACTTAGAGAACTAGAACTACAATCCAGAGACAGGAGAGAATCCAGTGGTAGTAGCAGCAGTGAGTCGGTCACCGTGAAGGTAGACAAAGTTCCAGCATTTGACGAGGCAAATCTGGAAAGCTATTTTGAGTACTTTGAGAAGACTGCTATCACCTGGAACTGGCCCAGAGAAAAGTGGACAGCACTCCTACAGTCCGTGCTAGTAGGAAAAGCACGCGACGTTTTTGTTTCTCTAACTACAGAAGACAGTCAGGACTATGTGAGAGTGAAGGAAGCTATCTTGAGGGAGTACCAACTCGTACCTGAAAGCTATAGAAAGAAATTCCGTAGCCTGCAGAAAGCAGAGAGAAAAACTTTCAGGGAATTTGCACATGATCTAAGAACCACGTTTGACAGGTGGTTACGGGCAGAAGAGGTGGGAAATAGCTATGAGAAGCTCAGGGAGACAATGCTCATGGAGGCGTTTCATGAGAGGGTGACTGACGATCTCAGGATGCATCTGTCAGACCGCAGGGTAGAAACCCTAGATCAGGCCGCTACGGTATGCGACACGTACGCGGCAGTGCACTGCCAAGTAGGGAATGCAGGGAGAGGGAATTCTCCAGCACAAGGGAAGTTCGGAGGTGGGAAGCCTCACCAGAGAGCATATGACCATTCTAAGAATGGAAGTCATAGTCGAGGGAGCCATGCAGGGCATAGGAACCAGGGTGGAGAGAAACGGGAAGGGATAGACCTTTCCCAAATCCAGTGCTATCGATGTAAGGAATTCGGCCATTTCTCCAGAGATTGCCGTCTTAACCAACCAACGTCTCATTCTATGTTTGTGTGTCGCGTGTTCAGGGAGCAGCCCAAAACGCAGTGGCTAGGCAGGGAGGGTGTAGAACCCCAGAAAGGAGACGAATCTCGCCCGATCACCGGTCTCGGACCGAGAGGGGAATTCGATCCTTACATCAGTCAAGGACTGATAGGATTGCCAGGCGGAACGAAGCAACGTGTCCGAATGCTTAGAGATACTGGCGCGAATGTGACGATAGTGCGCGGTGATGTACTGCCGTTCAATAGCCGAGAGACAGACAGGAGGACTTGGTTGTCAGGAATCATTCCTGGAGTCGGGAAATACGTTCCCACCCATCAGGTAGAGATAGAGAGCGCTCTAGTCTCAGGAACGGTGCAAGTAGCAGTTCTAGATGGGATGATAGGCTGTGGAAGCTTTGACGTCATTTTGGGTAATGACTTAGTGCCGCCTGCCAGGCAGGTCGAGCTAACCCTAACTTCACCCCAGGTGGTGACAGTAGATAGGGAGAAGGAGACAGGTTTCTCAGCATGTGAGGTGACACGTGCGCGTGGAAGAGAAGCAGAAAGGGAGACAGATATCTCGGAGACCTCCCTAGGAGAGAATGTAGAGACAGTAGTCCGAGGAGAGAAATCAGACCTAGAGGTCAGAGACAGGAGTCAGACAGAGAAGTCGGACACAGAAGTCAGCGACGGGAGTCGAAAGGAAGAGTCAGATACAGGGCAGGACAGCGACGTACCTAGCCAGAGATCGGAGGGGAATACAGAGGCGGATGCCAGTACAGGCACCCCAGTAGAGGTAAACTCCAGCAAGGAAGACAACCTGTTAGAGGAACAGACGGGAGATAGAGAACTCAAACCCCTGTTTGAGCAAGTCATCCCCCAGGAAGTAGTGCAAGTGGAGAGAGGAGACAGAGAAGAAGCAATAGTGCAGGTGGAGAGAGAAAACAAGGCAAGCGTGAAAGCGTGTCTGTGTTTATCGGTTCCTGCCGATAGTGGTGTGAATGTCATGAAGGGTGACAGAGCAGAAGAGAGCAGCGAGAGTGACCACGTTGGGATGGAGAGTGAGAGATACCAGAGAAGTGTATCGAGCAAACGCTATCCACGGCGAGATGTCCAATTGAGAAGAGTGCCCGAGGCTAGCTTAGGAGGTGAGAAATGTGTGCCTTTCCCAGGGGTGACAGTGGAACGAAGAGACGTGTGTGTGAAAGAAGAGGAGGAGAGGACAGTTGAAGGAATGATGAGTGTACTACAGCCCCATGTGGCCATGGAGGACTGCAAGAGGGAGGCGAGGACTGAATCTCGTGTAGAGACAGGGATGGAAAGTGCCGAGCCCAGGGAGACCCCAGGTGGCGGGTGGACAGTGCGTGTTAATGACTGTCCCGGCGAGGCAAAGCAGAGAGGGAGAAGAGGGCGTGAATGGAAGAAACGGAAGAAAGGAAGAGAAGTCTGAACTTGGAGGAATGGTCGAATGGGGATGAGAAAATGGATATGTCTGTCTGACTAGACCTATAGTTCACTAGCTGACGACAACGACCAGAGACATATGT
>JAWQFJ010003161.1:147846-165346 GCA_034096865.1 Theodoxus fluviatilis | reverse complement strand
CTCAATATATGTATCAGGCATAATTATATCCAAGAAATACTATCAATTAATACAAGGCAAGATAATGATTATAAAAGTGTCTCTCGTACAACCAGTAGTCAACGATATGTACCCAAAACCCTTTATACATAACTGTCAGATGGACCACAAGGCGCGATTGAAAAGTACCGTGGTAAACGGTCCCTGCACCAAAAACTTTCAATCAAGCAACAAGGGAAGGTGAAATGAGCAGCTGGCTTCAAACTGCATTGACATGGACTTCTTAAGTTCCCCTCAAACGTGACAATTTTCTGGCAACTATGCCGTTTCCATCGGAAATATCACGCTCGCAAGAGCAATGTTCTGTCAAGTGTCCGCTCAACGGAAACACGTGCTATTTTTTCATGTCCGTCGGACCCTTCCTCAAAAAGTGACATAGTGGTAGAAACGTGTCTAAAGAGATATCCTAATGGTGGTCTAGCCCCGCTCGATTCGAAACTTCTGTGGCCTCTGCCACTTCATCTGTCAGTTGTAGGATGTTCTGGCGCCTAAATATTAATTTCTTCTACAATTCTACAAAATGTACGTGCAGTTTGTTACAAAAACGTGTTGTTGTCACAAAGTGCACAGCTGCTTGATCGAGACTGAAGAAAACCAAACACGGCACGTGTTGAAAAACTGCGTGTAAAGCGGAGTTAATAACAGATCTAGGATGCCATTTCACACCATAGAGTGTTTTTCTCGTTTTAAATCGAGTGGTAAATCGAAATCACTATAAGCACGGTATAAAGGGGGGAAACGGAAAGATATCTATCAACACACTAGTTCTAGTGTGATGCACGTGGCCTAATGGTTGGTTGTCGACACCATGTGGGTGACCCAGACTCATTTTCCATGTATTTGTTTTAAATACCACCCCCTTTTCTCATGTAGTTGTTTTCCAGGACACTTAAAAATGCTGTGTCTCTTCAACAAAACTTGCCACGTGTGAGGAGGCCTTTAGCACAGTGAAACACGCACCCGTCTTGTTCATGTTGAGTTCCACGTGCAGGGAGGCGTTCTGCGAGTCTCTGGCAGCGAAGGCTGTGAAGACGGTGGCGTTGGACGTGGTGCCGTTCTCAGTCATGGCTTGAGAGGTCCGGCCTTGCAGTACGAAAGTCTGGTCCCCGGTGTCGACATTCACCATGGTGTACTCGCCCCAGCCGTTGAAGGTGTAGCTCTTGCTGTCCAGGGTCATGATGTGGGGGTCGCCGAACAGGGCAGCTGCAAGGACGAAACATGGGCTTAGCCTCGTGGACAACATTCCGCGCCCTTACATTGGAAGTATACACGTAGATTCAGACCCGGTTTTGATTTGTCCCTTGCATCCTGTTTCATGGAATATTAAATGTTTATCTACATTATCAGTCTCGTACGCAGTAGCGATGCTTCACAACACCATGTCTAGCGTGCCATCCATCTCTGACAGAAACCCATAGTTGTTTTTTTAATCAAGCGTGAATGGGGGCAAAGTTAAGGAAAGCTCTTCTGTGTTCCTCGCTTCATAAGTATAAGGAGTTTATTTAACTGCTCACAAGTTAGGACCTAATTCCTGTTGGGAAACAGTCGTGTTTGACCGAGAACTTTGAAAACTGAAGGAATCTTTTACTTGTAAGATCAAGTCACAGGACATTTTCAATAAAAAGCTAAACGCATGAAGAATATTGGCAGTTATATGCAGATGCATGAAACTCCACCCCTCTGATCCAAGCAAACAAGGAACTAGGAGCAGATCGGGGTCTTGTCAGAAAGTGCTGCTGGATCAGGCGCTTTCAGCGTAAAGAGTTCAAACGGCTCTCTACTAAAGACAATACCATAAACCTCTGGTAGCTCTTATATTGATTTCGCAGCCCTGCAGCCGTGGAAATGGTATCGCGACATGGAAATCGGATCCTTCAAATGGACCAACATCATAATAGAGTCAGCGCATCAATTCCTGATCTATAAAGGTCTCCGTTGAACGAGCTGTGCAAGTTGCACTAACCTTCCTGCCAAATGCTGAAGAAGGAGCAAGTGCCGGTGGGTCGAAGTTCGTAGTAGAGGTGGCAGAGCGAGGATTGACGGCAACAGTTATCTTTGGCCTGGACGTCCAAGGTTTGGTGGAGACGCCAGTCGTAAAAGGGGTGGTAGCGGAACGTGCTGCCTGCGTTGGGTCTGCTTGTTTCGAAGATGCCGTTACGGTAGCAACACTCCTGGAAGACCAGACACGTCACTGAATCAGTTCTATTCCATTCTTCCCCTTTAACCTCGTTCCATAAGAGACGATATATATGTAAGTGTGTGTGTATTGTAAGTGTGTGTGAGCGCGCGCGTGTGTGAATGCGCGTGTGAATGCGTGTGTGAGTGCGTGTGTCTGTGTGTGTGTGTGTGTGTGTGTGTGTGTGTGCGCGCGCGTGCTCGTGTGCGTGTGTTTGAGTACGTGTTCGTGTGTGTGTGTGCGCGTGCGTGTATGTTTGAATGCATGTGCCTGTGTGTTTGTGTGTGAGGATATATGTATATCTGTGTGTGTGTGTGTGTGTGTGTGTGCGTGTGGGTGCGCGTGCGTGCGTGTGCGAATGCGTGCGAGCATATGTATGTGTGTGTGCCTGCGTCCGTGCATACATGCATGTATGTGTGTGTACTTGCGTGTGAAAGTGCGTGTACGTGCGTGTTTGTGTGTATGTGTGTCTGTGTGTGCATGTGTGCGTGTGTGCATGTATGCGTGCGTGTATGCGTGCGTGCGTGCGTGTGCATGCGTGCGTGCGTGCATGTGCGTGTGCGTGTGTGTGTGTGTCTGCGTGTGCGCGCGTGTGTGAATGAGTGCGCGAACGCGCGCGTGTGCGTACGTGCATGCGCGCGTGCGCGCGTGTGTGCATCGGAGGGAGGGTGCGTGCATGCGTGCATGCGTGCGTGTGTGTGTGAATATTTCATGAAATTTGTTATTGTGCAGGAGATACAAAGTCAAAATACGAAGAAGAGTTTTCGAGTATAGTTGTCAGCACGCTAAAACACCTATACATCTCCCCGATATTTACGTCACTGTTTTAAAAAAAGGAGAATAAATATTTCATCATACTGTGTTTTTTTGGTTGTTTTATTTTGGGGGGAGGGGGGGGGGGTATGCACGAATGAATAAAAAGCATGGTGGTAGAAATATCTCACTTTGTAACATTTCGTAGTGTCTCCTTGTTTTCCAATGCGCAGTCACATTAGTTAGATGTGCACACGAAAGGTAGGTGCATGCCTAATGCTAAAGCATTATTTTAACGAGAAAATTTCGCCAGCAACCCGCACGCTCGGCAAGAGCAAGGGAAACATTAAAGCATGAAAGGGGTCAGTGCAGGAAAATGTCTCCATTCAGCAGCTTGCCTCACGTGTCTTGGAGCTTCAGCTACAGCGACCTTAGCAAGAGCCGACCGACACGATACTGATCAACATTTGTTCGCAGGAGAAAAACCGGAAGGGAGTCATATTTTATTTGCTAGCATTCAAATTTTTGGGGTCACACGTTACACATTATTTTGTGCGTTCAATTTCATTGGAATGTGATTGATCAAAACGCTTTTTTAAATTCTACGTCCTTCTTTCTCCTTTGTGTATTACTAGATAGTGAGCTACTATTTGTACGTTAACTTCGAAATATGCTCTGATAAAGTAGAAATAGTCGATGACTCAGTGTACTCTCAGCACAACTTTTCTACTAGAATAACGACTTCTAGTAATGCGACCAACACTCGTTTCCATTAAAGAACCAGCGAAAATCCTTGATCAAATCTTCTTTCCTGATATATGGTCTAAGTAACTACCTATTGGGTTAGTGGTTTTTATTTTTAAACATACTTCCCTAATAACGAAACAGCAAACACCGATAACAACAGACTGAGACTTTGTTGCTTGGAGCCATCTCTCATGACAGAGGGAATACTCCCGATTCCCAGGATATACATGAAGATTAGGGAAGGTTTCAAAAACACTTGTCAAAACAATGTTGCAGAAGCACGTGCTGCTCGCGTCAATGAATGCTTACCTTGCCCAGGGGATTCAGCCAGAATTGCGGCCTCAAGGTCAGGCAGATGTGGCTATTTCTTCGGAAGGGCCTGCTCCACCGCCTATCCCATGCCAGTCTTTCAGGGGCGCAAGGGCAGTCAGGCAGCAGGCGGGCCAAGGAGCGAATGGTGTTGTCGTTTTTGTTGCAGTTGTACCAGTCCATGCAGGCCTGTGCAGAGCTGTAATGGTTTCCCACTCGGAAGGCCCAGAAGCCGCGCTCGCCTGCAGTGTGATTTTGTCATCAACATCATCATCATCATCATCATCATCATCATCATCATCATCATCATCATCATCATCATCATCATCATCATCATCATCATCATCGTCATCGTCATCGTCATTCTCATCATCATCATCATCATCATCATCATCATCATCATCATCATCATCATCATCATCATCATCATCATCATCATCATCATCATCGTTGTCGTCGTCGTCATTATAGTCATCATCGTCGACGTCTTCATCATCATCGTCGTCAGCGTCGACGTCGCCTGCTTTGATCGTCTCTGTCGGCGCTGCAACAACGATCTGCATAGCCATCACTATCACCACCTGCAAGGTCAACTTCACTGAACTGCCGGAACCTCCTCACCTGTGTTGCCGACGAGCTGGTCCATGATGAAGGCGGAGGAACTGTAGGAGTGTTGGACGACGCTGAACTGGTCGTTCACTCCAATGCTGCCAATGACGATGCGCCGTCCGAACTTGTAGCGCCAAGAGAAATTCCTGTGCTTGTAGAAGAAGAGAACGAAGCTTTCTTGCCCGTCCGAGATGAGTACGCTCTGGAACGTTGCTCGCTGGAAGAGAAGCAAGTGAGAGATAATATTTTTGCAGTGACGTTGAGTTAATATATGGCTACGCGCAACTGCAATGTTGGTTTCAAATATCTTCACACTTGACGCCCCTTATTCTTCGTTTAACAGATCAATTGAATACTGGCACATGACGATATGTTCATACAGACACAGACTGACGTGGACCGCGCACAGTTAAGTACCGGCGCCAACTCCACCCCCTGACTGCATTTTAACCTGACACCGCTCGCAGCAACAACGATAATTATCTGCAGCATAGTGTGCCCTAATACGTCAAAGATGCCCGGTTTTACATCTTGGTGGGGAGAAGAGATACAAATTAGGCACTTTGCCGAATATCCAATTCCAGGCTCCATAAAGTTTTGAACGCTGCAACCGCTTGGCAAGACCGTTTGCAGGCGAGTGTCTTTACAGGACTCGAACATCGCTGTGAGGGTCAAGAGAACATTTTGAGTCAAATACGTTCATACCCTTCATGGCACAGATGTCAGTACTTCTACACGTGAGTTCTTTTGCATTCGCAGAGAGCAAAACATTGTGCACACTAGAGGTCGACAAAGTGTGTGGGGAAAGTTTATTTTTGCAATCATATCACTGAGGTAGATATCAGCATAGGGCCCTGCGCTGTTAAAAAGATTACTCTAGATAAATTGCAATAAGTCCGCACAATCAGTTGCACCATGAACGTCGTAGCCTAATGAACGTTACTAGAACGACGGTGACGTTGTACAGTATCTATGCACTTTGTGTCACCAAAAGGCGTATTACTCTGACTGCTTGTCTGCTTCCACTGAGAAGTGCATTTCCATGTTTTAAAATCACACTGTCCTTTACGCAAATCACTGCAAAATGTACTATGCCATTCAGTGTCTGCACATTCAGAGTTGACCTTTGAGATGACGACATCCAAAACCTTTGAGCAGCGAGAAACTACGATGATGATCAGCCTATGGAGTGGTTTCATCACGTGGTGCACATTTCAAGTGGAGTTAACTAACTTAAAGCGTGCATGGCAATATTCACAATGTTTTGCTCGTTTCTTTCAATGGATTTCAAACCATAAATAATCGAAAATGAATAAACATGACTACAGTGAACCAAGTATCGTCTTTTGAAATCGCGTCGATAATGGTGCTGATTTCCGTACGCGATATTTGAGACCGGTGTGACATCGCCGAAGGTGATTTCATCGCGCATGGTTCTGCGCATGCCCCGAAACCGGAAGTGACGTATTTTGTACGTTCGGCGATGCCTATAAGCATCGCGCATCGCTATGCATCGCGCCTGGTAAACGCTCAGCCAATCACGAGCCTTGAAAATAGACGCCGCCACGTGACCCAGATTTTGCCTCCAGCTCGCACTCAGCTGCGCAAATTCTGTGTTCCGCGTGATTCGGGTGTAATACTGCCAATAAACGTCGTTTAGCTTAAGATTACACCCGAATCACGCGCACCGTTAAGGTGCATGGAGTACAGTACCGCCGAGCAAGACGTTTGTCACAAAACGCAGATACATCAATGCGGCCGGATCTTAGCATAACTCCGCAGGGCGTGCGAAGTCAGTCAGGCGGAGTGGCGGAGTCTCGCGGCACATCACCTTTGAACGTGGCGCGATACACGCGTCACTTCCGGTTTTGACGCATGCGCAGAACCAAAGAGTATGATTTACCAACGGCGACGGCACACCGGTTTTCAGCCATCTTGGGGAGAGGCGGGTCGAATCGAGCTTACGTGCTCCGGAACAAGAGGAAATTTCGATTCCATGTTAGGTTATTTATAAAAGTAGGTTGCCAAATTGCACACACTCTGCCTCGATTTAAGAATAAGGAAGTAAGGCATAAACTTGCATGTTTCTTCTATCGTATTGCATAGTGTCGCAGATATCTATCAAGTGCGGCGTAAATCATTTAACTTCGAAGTTGTCAGGTAATTCCCCTATAGTTTACATGGGGAGCGACTCAGGTTGTTGGTTTTTTCTTCTTTTTTCGCATTCGTGCAGCTTTCATCCTGCTTTAATTAAAACGGCGAATAGGTAAGACACAAACGTGAGTGCATTCTCAACCTTTCAAAAAAAGTTTAGTGGGGTCTATTAAGTATGGCGTGAGAAATGTTACTTCCATACCATACATAAATATTCGCGTCATTCGGCAACAACTGCGAAATCCATTATACTATCCTCTCTTTGCACCGGATGATGGTTATGATGATGATGAAGTGGGGGGGGGGGGGGGGGGGGGGGGTTGTTCCCACTGGATGATTCGCAAAACTGTTTCAATGAAACGGCGCAACATTAGACCGTTTTCTAAATCATGAAACACTTTAGATATTCATTGTATACAGGCGAAAGCACGTTCCTTAATACAACTGCTCGCACAAGAATAAACATGCAGTTTCGATACAGATATTGCAGGAGTGTATGTTGTCTCATCGTGTGCGTCCGCCTGAAGTAAAATACACATTGTAGCAGGGCGACCAAACCCCTGAGACCTACCTCCCTCTGATTGCTGTAGGACTGTACGTAGTGATTATTCCACCACCACCACCAACTCTGGTCGTTGTAGTAGTTGGTATCGGAGTAAGGCTCGACGTTATCCCACGTGAACACCATCACCACGCTCGACCTGAAGCCCCTTCGTCCCATGTAGGTGGAAATGTCCGAGTTGGCACGACTCAAGATGTAATTAGTTTCAGCATTTCTGTAGAGAAAACCTTGTTGTCACACACATGCAACAGCTACGTAGATAGGTATGTACAGACATACAGAATGTCAGAGAAATAGAGTGAGAGACCGGCAAATGTAGGCTACACACACAAAGAGAGAGAGAGAGAGAGAGAGAGAGAGAGAGAGAGAGAGAGAGAGAGAGAGAGAGAGAGAGAGAGAGAGAGAGAGAGAGAGAGAGAGAGAGAGAGAGAGAGAGAGAACGAACGAACCATTTTATTTGTGAGGCCACCGGCCTATCACAACCTCATTGGTATTACATCTCATCGGTTCCGTTTACACCCACCTGTCTTCTTTTGAAAGCGTAATATAAAACATTGCAACTGACCCCATGAGATGGACACCATCTGTAGCCATGACATCAACAACACTCACATGATAATTTGCATCAAACAAATAAAAAAATACATCTCTGTCTGAGGTCTTGATAGGCGGGACAGCAGAACAAGAAATGTGGTTCATCTTCGTCCTCTTCACAGCATGATGGACAAAGGAGTGATCTTGCAGAATTATTAGTGAAACGATACTTATGAATAAACAGTTCACTGAATCCGGCGCGAAAACGAACAAATACATCTCTGAAGATTTGTGTACTCATTCTTTTAAAGGAACTCATAAAAAAGATTGTGCTAAATACTCCATTTTATAAGGGACGCGGATGTTTTCGATCGTAACGATAGGTGAAAACAGTCAAGTCACCCCGAGCAGGGACCAAACCACGGCACCTCATAGCCCCGCACAAGTGCCTATCGGTCGCGCTACTACGCCAAATGCCCAACTTAAGAGGAGTTCATCAGCGTAGTTAGTCTTTTTTCAGATCAGGACTTGGCGTAGTAACTCGGCCTTTTGGCGTAGTAGCTCGGCCTTTTGGCGTAGTAGCTCGGCCTTTTGGCGTAGTAGCTCGGCCTTTTGGCGTAGTTGCTCGGCCTTTTGGTGTAGTAGCTCGGCCTTTAGGCGTAGTAACTCGGCCTTTTGGCGTAGTAGCTCGGCCTTTTGGCGTAGTAACTCGGCCTTTTGGCGTAGTAGCTCGGCCTCTTGGCGTAGTAGCTCGGCCTTTTGGCGTAGTAGCTCGGCCTTTTGGCGTAGTAGCTCGGCCTTTTGGCGTAGTAACTCGGCCTTTTGGCGTAGTAACTCGGCCTTTTGGCGTAGTAGCTCGGCCTTTTGGCGTAGTAGCTCGGCCTTTTGGCGTAGTAACTCGGCCTTTTGGCAATTGTGTGAGGCGACAAAGTGCCGGCGTTCGGTCCCTGCCCGGGATGACGACTGTTATTCTCCATCATTATGAGTGTGTACTCTAAATTGGGCTGGACAGACACAAAGACAGGCACACAATCAGACGGGCGGGCGGGCAGGCAGGCAGGCAAGCAGGCAGGCAGGCAGGCAGGCAGGCAGGCAGGCAGGCAGACAGACATACCTCCATGAAAATTTAAATATTCTATTCCAGTCGAAGGGAAGACGAACGATAGAGTCACGTACAGTTGCAAAAGGAGCAGAGAAAACTGTGGAACGGAAACTACCAGAGAAGAAAGAGGACATAGAGGAAAAGAGATACAACCCCAGAAACCCTGGAGAAGGACGATAGATTGGGGAAGTGCCAAAGCAACATTAGCAGAGCAGCTGTGTGGAGATTCAGAAGCATAAAACGTTCAAATTGTAAACGAGAAAGCGGGAATCAGAAACGAAATATTCTTCACACAAGCACAGCTTTCACAGGTCTGAGATGTTGCCTAGTCGTTAATTGAAAATTAAGCAGAAAGCGAAGGCGAAGTGAGCAATCTTGCAGTTTTCTTTTTCTCCCGCTTAATCCACTAGAAAATTATATTTAAACTAGCAATCTCTCGAAACAGTTATGTTCAAGATAAAGCGGACGAGTTAGTTTGCGTGCATATTATTACCAGTCGTAGTCTGAGAGTATTTGCAGGCGGCAAATGATGAGATTAGATAAAAATGCCTTTCAGAAGGTACGAAAATGTAGGGACGTCATGCTTACGTTCTGCAGCCTGCCCTGTAGACATGGTAAAAGACATTTCCTTGACTTCCCCGTAGACTGATGTCGGTCCAGAAGGGAGCGATGATTCTTGGTCGGTTGTAGGGGGCCCAGGGATAAAAATAGTAGTTGTTGTAAAAACCGCTGTAGTGGTAGTTGTAGTAGTAGTTGTTGAAGAAGTTGCTGGTCGAGTAGTAATTGTTGTAGTAGTTGTAGGAGTATGAGTAGTAGTTGTTGTAGTAGCTGAAGCTGTCGTAGATATACGGAAGCGGCGAATTGTAAGGGTAGTCGAAGCTGATGATTCCATTCGATCCAATCTAGAGGAGAAGGCAACAAATATGAAGCGATCCCCTTTAAAGTAAGTGCATGCATTTCAGTAAATGTCTCAACTAGTGCTGGGGGCTCGTACCGTGACACACATATGGACACCTACGGACATAATCGCATAGACACACGAACAGCATACACCCAAACACACACATGCACACACACAATCACACATATGCACACATAAAACACACACACACATACACGTAACACATACATACACACACACACTCTCTCTCTGTCTCTCTCTGTCTCTCTCTCTCTCTCTCTCTCTCTCTCTCTCTCTCTCTCTCTCACACACACACACACACACACACACACACACACACACACACACACACACACACACACACACACACACACACACACTGCTCGTAATATAATGTTTTAAAGATTGGTTCAAAAAAGGCTGAGTGCTCTAATTCCATCGTTCTACTCCTGAATAAAAACACTCTTCAAACCCTCTCCATCGGAAGTATCATCATCTTTGGATAAATAATGTTTTGTCAAATCTGACGATGCTGGATAAACAAGAAGGGCAAAGCCCATACGACTCACATGCTTGACCTTGACCTTTTGCATGACATTGACCTTCAGGTGACCCTCAAGGTCAAGGTCAAACAACTACACCTAGCAATGACATCATACACTAAGAAATGCTTTACACATTTTCCTCCAAAATACATGTGACCTTGACCCAAGGTCAAGGTCATCCAAGGTCATGCAACACAAAGCTGTTAATTCAAGACATAGGAAGCACAATGGTGCTTATTGGCACTTTCTACCATGAGATATGGTCACTTTTAGTGGTTCACTACCCCATTTTGGTCACATTTCATAAGGGTCAAAGTGACCTTGACCTTGATGATGTGTGACCAAATGTGTCTCATGATAAACGTATAACATGTTCGCCACATAATTGTGAAGTTTGAAACAGTTATCTTCCATAGTTCAGGGTCAAGGTCACTTCAAAATATGTATACAATCCAACTTTGAAGAGCTCCTGTGACCTTGGCCTTAAAGCAAGGTCAACCAAACTGGTATCAAAAGATAGGGCTTACTTTGCCCTATATACCATATATAGGTGAGGTATCCAATCTAAAAAACTTCAGAGAAAATTGAGAAAATGGGAAAAATGGCTGTTTTTTAGACAACATTTATGACCTCTGCGACCTTGACCTTGAAGCAAGGTCAAGTCACTATGTATGTTTTTTACGCCTTGTCATCATACACCATCATGCCAAATTGGGTGTTGATAGACTTAATAGTCTCCGAGAAAAATCCAACGTTAAAGTTTTAAACGGACGCCCGGACGCCCGGACGCCCGGACGGACGAAACGGGTGAGTACATAGACTCACTTTTGCTTCGCATGTGAGTCAACAAAAAAAGGCCTCATCTTCATCCTCTTCTCTGCATATGGGGCATAACTAAACGCAAGAATCCTGTGCATATCTGTATTTGTGGATACACAAATCTTATATTTCCATACGGACGCTCGTACAAATACAATGATACTTTTCGACTGCATGTTCTGTCTTAATTTGCACATTCAAGGAGTACCTTTCACTGCAAACCTACGCAGCTTCTCGATCTGAATAGAGCGAATCATTCTATCATTCTCGAAACATCTTCAGAAGTGAACAGAGAGGTGAAAAACTCTAAGTTGAGTACGCCTGAGTAGGGCCTACTGAATCAGGAGGCAAACTCTGCACTATCTTCTGGTCTCCCATCAAAACTTGGGTCTCCACGAGGGACCATGCATCAGGAGACAGCAGTTACAGGAGTGTGGAGAGTGAGGACATAACCTCAGTACTTACGTAGATCCAATTGGATCTGCGATTTGACACTGGAAAACCCGCGTCCAAGTACACAGACGCTGTGACGTCATCGTAGTGGCCAAGCGTGGAATCGCCCTCGTTGAATCCGTATGGGTAGAGCCCTAAACATAAGTGTTAAAGACTGTTGAGTTTGCACCTGTTTGTTTTGTCAAGCTCAGACATTCAGTGGTGCGAACAGAGTGGGAGAGTTAGAACGCGAAATGAAAATATGCCTTCGCTCCTGAAACATCACACGATTTAAAACGAGATAGTGGAGTATGCACGCAAAAGATGCAAAAAAAATTAATCCAGAGTTAGGGCAGCGATGGTGTGATGAGAATGCTGTCATTGTTATACTCTCAGTTAATAGAACAAACGCATTTCCTGCTGACAGATATTGAAAATCTTATGCACCTAGAATCTTGGGCATTTTTCTAACTTTCCTTTTACTATACCATTCAGTGCGTGGGTCTCATTCTGTGTGCTCACCAGCTGACATTTTACTGCAGTCCTATTAATTAATGGAGAAGAAGAAAAGTCCTCCTCCTCCTCCTCCTCCTCCTCCTCCTCCTCGTCCTCCTCCTCCTCCTCCTCCTCCTCCTCCTCCTCCTCGTCCTCCTCGTCCTCCTCCTCCTCGTCCTCCTCCTCCTCCTCCTCCTCCTCCTCCTCCTCCTCCTCCTCCTCCTCCTCCTACTCCTTCTCCTCCTCCTCCTCCGCGTCCTCGTTCTCCTCCTCCTCCTCCGCGTCCTCATCCTCGTCCTCGTCCTCCTCCTCTTCCGCGTCCTCGTCCTCGTCCTTCTCCTCCTCCTCGTCCTCGTCCTTCTCCTCCTCCTCCTCCTCTTCCTCCTCCTCCTCCTCCTCCTCGTCTTCCTCCTCCTCCTCCTCCTCCTCCTCCTCCTCCTCCTCCTCCTCCTCCTCCTCCTCCTCTTGTCTTCCTCCTCCTCGTCTTCCTCCTCCTCTTCTTCCTCCTCTTCTTTCTCCTCCTCCTCCTTCTCCTCCTCCTCCTCCTCCTCCTCCTCCTCCTCCTCCTCCTCCTTCTCCTCCTCCTCCTCCTCCTTCTCCTCCTCCTCCTCCTCCTCCTCCTCCTCCTCCTCCTCCTCCTCCTCGTCTTCCTCCTTCTCGTCTTCCTCCTCCTCGTCTTCCTCCTCCTCCTCCTCCTCCTCCTCCTCCTCTTCCTCCTCCTCCTCCTCCTCCTCGTCTTCCTCCTCCTCGTCTTCCTCCTCCTCGTCTTCCTCCTCCTCGTCTTCCTCCTCCTCGTCTTCCTCCTCCTCGTCTTCCTCCTCCTCGTCTTCTTCCTCCTCCTCCTCCTCCTCCTCCTCCTCCTCCTCCTCCTCCTCCTCCTCCTCCTCCTCCTCCTCTTCCTCCTCCTCCTCCTCCTCCTCCTCCTCCTCCTCCTCCTCTTCCTCCTCCTCCTTCTCCTCCTCCTCCTCCTTCTCCTCGTCTTCCTTCTCCTCGTCTTCCTCCTCCTCCTCCTCCTCCTCCTCCTCCTCCTCCTCCTCCTCCTCCTTTTCCTCCTCCTCCTCCTCCTCCTCCTCCTCCTCCTCCTCCTCCTCCTCCTTCCTCCTCCTCCTCCTCCTCCTCCTCCTTTTCTTCCTCCTCCTCCCCCCCCCCCCACTCCCCCCGTGTCCTTGTCCTTCTCAGTGTCCTCGTCCTTCTCAGCGTCTCGTCCTCCTCAGCGTCCTCGTCCTCCTCAGCGTCCTCCTTCTCGTCTTCGTCCTCCTCCTCGTCCTCCTCCTCCTCCTCGTCCTCCTCCTCTTCCTCCTCCTCCTCCTCCTCCTCCTCCTCCTCCTCCTCCTCCTCCTCCTCCTCCTCCTCCTTCTCCTCCTCCTCCTCTTCTTCCTCCTCCTCCTCCTCCTCCTCCTCCTCTTCCTCCGTCTCCTCCTCCTCCGTCTTCTCCTCCTCCGTCTCCTCCTCCTCCGTCTTTCCTCCTCCTCCTCCTCCTCCTCCTCCTCCTCCTCTTCCTCCTCTCTTGCTCCTCCTCTTCCTTATTCTTATTCGTCGTCGTCTTAAATTTTGTCGTCGATGTTGTCATCGTATCTGCTGTTTCTGGCACCCATCTGTAAACACAATCAACTGCTTCAACGTTATCCCCCAGTCAAGTGGACAATGCTCGCCCTGCACCGGTTACAGGATTTCTGCCACTTTCGATCTTACCGATGCAGGGGCTTTGGGTCCCAAGTGTGCCCCCATTTGGACATTCGCATGCAAAGCTTCCATTGGTGTTTCGGCAGCTCCTCGGAGCCGTGCAATTGTGGCTGTTGAGTTCGCACTCGTTGATGTCTGCAACAGTGACATGCCTACGTGCTTGGGGTTGGACGACTCGACGCATACCATCAATACGTACTGCGTGCCATATTTTGTGTCACAGATAAAAGAGGATGACTACGTTTCTGAAAACGCATACATTGACATATAACCATGATGGAAACGATGCATCCATAATCAGACACATACTTTAACCATGGGAATCGTTAAAAATGTTAAGTACCCTCTGTATATAATTATTAGACTCCCCATTAATTATTTGGCATCTGTACTGCAAGATGCAAAAGATCTTAATGCTCATGCCTGCATTTGACAAAAGTGCATATTTTGACAAATGTTTTATGCTGTTGTACTGCTAGCCACCAGTGATGGAGACATAACTCAAATCGTCCAAAAAAAGCAGGAAATTGATTATACAAATTTCCCCCGTCCCAGGGATTGAACCACGGCACTGCGCCTCGCACACAATCAAACGCCAAAGCTTGCTCGCCTAAATCCATCTGTCTAAAAAGACGGGGCTTCAAAAGACGAGTCGAGGATGAGGAGCTGACTATGCAGTCATGCAAGAGGGTAGCCTAGTGGAAACTTCTCTCCCTCTCCAATTCAACAAACTGACGGAGTGGAAACGATGTTTCTCATCGCTTTTCACCGACGAAGTTTCAAGACCAAAACATAGGACACAATCTTCAAAAGAGGGGAAAGGGACGGATAGAGGTGTCGTTTCTATCCTGCGCTGAGCGCCACACGACGAAGAGGATTACTGTAAACGTGGTGGTGACTTGGTTTGGCATTTAAATGAACAGTCAGCCTGTCCCTAGATTCTAGGGCTCGCGGTTGGCACTGAGCGTTAGATGAAATACGTCTTAGGGCTGATCAGCCTTTGTTTGCTATGGAAGGCCATTGACCACGAAAATCACAAGAGCTGGTTAGAGTAAGATCAAGTCAAATCTCGATTCTCTTACTTATTCGTCTTTCAAGATGCGCGTAAGGAGGCGCTGAGTCTATGCATGTCCTCAACCAACAGCGCCTTAGTCATCTACACATGCAAACCGGACTGTCCTTTCCCTTGCTTCGCTGCGATAGACTGCTTTTACACATAAAACAATGGAGACTTCCTCCACATCCCTGCTGTGACTCATTCTCGTTCTGGATGTCGATATCCATGAACAGTTTTAATATCTGAAAGAGTCGAACTTTAGACTGATGCTACTTTGTTGAACATCACCTTCTACTAGAAGCGTCCATGTGGACTCAAACGTAAGACTACTTTGTTTAATTGTACAGTCTTGACTCCATACAGTCAGTAACGGTGCTGGTAGTGGCTCACATCAAATCCGCGTGTTGTAAATTTCATGAAATGTCCTTCCGCAATCAATCGTCCCAATGATGCTGCCACCCTCTTCCCCCTACCCAAATCTCTCTCTCTCTCTCTCTCTCTCTCTCTCTCGCTCTCAGTCGCTCTCTCGCTCTCGGTCGCTCTCTCTCTCTCTCTCTCTCTCTCTCTCTCTCTCTCTCTCTCTCAGTCGCTCTCTCTCTCTCTCACTCTCTCTCTCTCTCTCTCTCGCTCTCAGTCGCTCTCTCTCTCTCTCTCTCTCGCTCTCGCTCTCAGTCGCTCTCTCGCTCTCGGTCGCTCTCTTTCTCGTTTCGCAATCGACTGTTCCGCGTTGCAGGCTGCTCGAGTGGACACCCTTATGTCTGAGAAGAGCCATGTCGAATGGTCTACTACACAGACAATCTTTATGGTCCCATCGTTGGAGACAATGATGAGGCGTTCACTTAGAGAGGGCCAGAGAACAAGCAGCCATACCTTTGCAGTCGCCACGAGTTCCTTGTCCAAGGGGCCGTGCATAGCCAGGCATGCAGACACAGTATCTTCCCTGCGTTATCGTGGCACAGAATTCGTTGACGGGACAAGTCGCATTGTTCATACAGTCATCTGTGGATAAAAACGTCATTGCAGAATGTCAAAGGGTTTGTCAAATGTTTTAAAAAGACCTTCAAAAATAATCTCGCACAGTGCTGGAAATAGTACACAAAAAGATACGCACACACACAAACACAATATATATATATATATATATATATATATATATATATATATATATATATATATATATATCGATTTATCTATTGATTTGTACATCTATCCACCTTTTATCTATTAATCCATTTTTTCTGTCATTTCTCGATCAGTGCGTGTGTGTATGCGCGCGCGTGTATGTACATGAGTGTCTGTGTGGGTGCGTGCGTGTGTATATGTGTGTGTGTGTGCGTATGTCGGTACATGAGTGTATGTGCTTGCGTGCGTGTGTGCGTGCATGTTTGTTTGTATGTGTGTGTATGTATGTGTGTGTGCGTGCATGTATGCATGTGTGTGTATGTGTGCTTTGTGTGTGTGTGTGTGTGTGCTTTTGGCAGTCTGTTTTTCCGTCCGTCCGTCCGTCGGTCCGTCCCACCGTCCGTCCGTCCGTCAGTCCGTCCGTCCGTCCGTCCGTCCGTCCGTCCGTCCGTCCGTCCGTCCGTCCGTCCGTCCGTCCGTCCGTCTGTCCGTCTGTCCGTCTGTCCGTCCGTCCGTCCGCCTGCCTTCCTGACTGACTATTCCCGTTCGTCAGTCAATCTCTCCTTCTTACCCTCGTAAGCGTACTCATTCATGCATAAACTCATAAACACGTAGATTCGCACATACTCACAGAAGCATGCATGCGTGCTCACTCACACACACACACACACACACACACACACACACACACACACACACACACACACACACACACACACACACACACACACACACACACACACACACACACACACACACACATCATACATGTACTCATTTACGCTGTCTATACTCTTGAGTATCATCGCATGGGCATATACGAGATTTCTGGTAAAATAATTGCTTCAGAGCGGGGCAACATTTACCTCCTGACTCGACCATGTTGTTGTCGGCTTGACGCCTTATCCTGTTGAGATAATGGTCAGGAAGTTCCGAGGTCTCTTCAGGCAGGTTTTGGTCGCCGCCGTGCAATTCTGCAGGGTCTCGCTCAATGAGACTGAAGATATCCACTCCATCATTCGCGTCTCCAGTCGTATCTGCCTGTCGATGATTTTCTTGGAAATACCTGGAACCCTGGGAGCGGTCAGTATCCCCAAGATTGGCTTCAGCAGAGTACCTGGACGGTGGACCTCGCGGACCAGCTGGTTCTTGCAGAAGGTCATCATCGGGCGTGAACTTCAGCTGTGAGTCTTGTACGCTGGAGTCGTCGGGAAGTTCAGGTGGTCCCTGGTTCTGTTTTTTGTCGTGAGAGAGCTGCGCTGGAGAGGTCCTGTTGACGGGAGTGCCGGCAGCTTGAAGTCGTTCAGTGGTGCCAGGTTGCTCGACCGGCGTGTCTTGTGGAAGCTGGTGTCCAGGACCTTGTAGCTGGTGGAGAGGAGGCGGTCCCCTGGGCAAAGGCAGCAGGGACTCAGATTCCCAGAGCCCATCCAAGTTGTCTTCTGGTTTCTGGTCCCCCACGTC
>JAWQFJ010003161.1:135346-142846 GCA_034096865.1 Theodoxus fluviatilis | reverse complement strand
TCCATAAAGTACGTCAAGTAACCTCTCAGCCATCAAAAGGTAAAAAAGGACCAATCAGTTTTGAGGAAAAGGCAATCATGCGACAAACGATCAGGTCATATGATAGGCCTCTCGAAGATGCTAGACTTCTGTAGCCCCGAGTTGCACAGACTCGGCGCTTTCAAGCGCTGGACAGCGCTTGCGCCGTGAAACGGCTTGTTCGGGAGGCGCAGCGCTGCAAAGCGCCGAATCACATGCAGCGCTTTGCAGCGCTACGCGTCCTGAACAAGCCGTTTCACGGCGAGAGCGCTGTCCAGCGCTTGAAAGCGCTGAGTCTGTGCAACTCGGGGCCGGACTTTCAGCCATGTTGGTTTCTAATCGTAGCATGGCAGTGATCAGAACAAAATGACATCATGAGATCTTGCTGGTCCTGAATGGACATGCATGGACCACGAATATATCAGCTGCACAAGACCACTTGCTTTGGGACGTGTAAGCCGTTATGAAATGGAGCGCAACAACATGGTTCGTGTTTGGAAGATTTTGTTTTGTCTCTAAGCAAATCGAATGACTGGACTGAATTAGAATTCTCCGCGCATAGACGTTTACAAACAGTGTCATACAAGGTATGGGTAAAGATAAAGAATACCCGAGTAATTATGTAATCATCAAGATCGTTCCAATAGCACACTTCATGCATAATAATCTTATCATCTTTGAGCTCACGGATCTGATACGTGACACATGAGATGTCAGCTGTAGCTAGTTGTTGAGCACACACACACACACACACACACACACACACACCATATATATATATATATATATATATATATATATACACACACACACACACACACACACACACACACACACACACACACACACACACACACACGACTAAGCTCAAATACAATAAAAATTGACAGCATTGCCATAGCTCTCTATTGCGGAGGGCCGCTATTGCGGGGGGGCCGCTATTGCGGGATTTATTTTTGTCAAAAGTTCTTAAGGCCATTTTGATTCTTTTGTCCTAAAACGCATAAAAACCATAAAAGTTTTGTTACTTTTGGGGGGAAAAACTTAGAAATGGGTTTTTTTTTCAAAAACTTTTCCCCAAAATTATTTGATCGGGTTTTACCGATAGCGCTCAGCCTAGGCCGCACTCGCCACCCCGCCTCACTGACTTAGCCTGTCCGGGAAGTTTCACCTAAACCCGGACGCGTTACTTTTTGTCACGTTTGTGTCCAACATCAGCGTCGGGCCCTGGAGTTAGGGCGTAGGGACCACCCGTTGAGAGTCAAACGTGGGATGGAGTTACAATATAAAGCTTCACCCGTTATTGATAAAAACTACGGCTACGGAACCTACCGGCAGATTCTGACCATTTTCACCCTCCTGAAACGCCAAAAAAAAAACAATTTTCGTTTTGGCGTTTTGGGACCTAAGAATCAAAATGGGCTACAAAAATGTTTGTACTTTTTTAACGAAAAAATTTCTAAGAATTAAAAAAGTCACAACACGTTTATGTTTTTAGGCGTTTTAGGACAAAAGAATCAACATGGCCTTATGAACTTTTGACAAAAATAAATCCCGCAATAGCGGCCCCCCGCAATAGCGGCCCCCCGCAATAGCGACCCCTCCCCGTTTTTAAAAGAAGCTTGCCAAGTAATCTGCATCGCGATTGCATCCTGCGACGGTGGGTATTTGAATGGAGGGAGTTGCCAGAATTCTGAGCTTGGTTCTGAGGAGTAAAGTCAGCCGATTATGGAGACCTGGATTTCAAGGTGAACCTTAAAGAATTTTTTTAAACAAACATGGTGTTTGAATGCGTGTAAAGAAAGAGTATTCCGCTTCTGTGCTCGCCATAAAACCCCGTGTCCCAACCGCCTCAATGGACAAAAGGTGACACTGCTGCGTGCATGATGGAGTGCATTTTTTCACTGGGCAGCTGCAGGTCCGCACGTTGAGTAATCATAGAATCTTCCAATCCTTAGATCCTTCTTGAAGTCCTACGCGCTCTACTACTCCACAGGTGACTAATGCACAATTTTTCCCACCATTCTCCCTGTGGGTTCGGGATAAGAATTGACTCACCGCGTCTCCCTACGCGATTCGTAAGAGATGAATAACTAGGGACACCGTGACTTGCTTTACGTTTACTGTAAACTGTTCTAGTGATTTTCGTGCTTAATGATTTTACATAGCCAATAAAGGCTGATAGGCCGTAAAACACATCCATCCATCATTCCCATCATAATACAATAACATTATTTCCGTGTGTGTGCGTTTCCTCCCAATCTCCATCTAGCATTCATCGCGTTTGTCTCTCAGTCTGGTCAGTTTGCCTGACTGGTCAGTCTGCCTGACTGGTATGTCTGCCTGTCTCTCTCTCTCCCTGTCTCTCTCTCTCCCTCTCTCTCTCTCTCTCTCTCTCTCTCTCTCTTCTCTCTCTCTCTCTCACTGTCACTGGCAGCGCGAAAAAGAATGTGCTGGCTCCGTGGCAAATGACGCATGCGTTGACAGTCGCATCACTAAAAGCATTTCGTCGCAGCCGGCAATTGCTTAGACTGCATTTGTCTCAACCCATGTGCAGCACAGCAGTGATAGTGCAGCCACTCTACCAGCCAAGCAAGGGAAAACCAAAGATTATAGGTTACACAACCTATAATATTTGGGGAAACTGCGACCCATGCCCAACCAACCCGTTGTCGGTAGCAGCCCTGGCGCTCCAAAAAGTAGGGCCTTAATGACCTGGCGCATGGTATATCGGGGAAACAAGCCAACAGCTCCGTCAGCGCATGAACAGCCATCGCGCAACCATCAGAAACCGCTTTCCCCTGCCCGTGGCCGAACACTTTGGTCTCCCGTGCCACGCCACCTCTGACATGCTTGTCAGGGTACTGAAAGGTGGACAGACGGACCTACGGGTACACGCCGATTGGCCTAAATTCGTTTCGCCTAATCCATCAAATTTAGGCGTAACCGCCGCCACTGCACCTAGCGCCAATTTTGCTCGTTTCGCCTAATGATAATGGTCGTTTTGCCTAATGTTGCGTTTCGCCTAATGTTTCATTACTCTCAAATATCGCCCTTCGTTTTTTCTGCACGAATATCGCCTGATGTTTCATTACTTTCGAATATCAATTCTTGCTCTTTTTTCCTGCGAGGGGAAATCTGCTCATGTCCCATTAACATTAATCGACGCTTGCTCGTATGCCGTACACATGTGATTTTTGAGAATGAACTGAGGATGCTACACGTTGTGAAATCTTTCTTTGTGTGTGTGTTAACCTGTCATTCAATTACTGTGTATATTCCTGTGGGCATGCGATTTTATATGATGTTATTAATGTTAGAAATAAAGTAACACATTGCAAATTAAAACGTGTTGGGATTTGATTGTGTGTGTTGCAAGGTCACACTCTCCCTTAGGCGAACATTGAGTTTAGGCGAAACGGCCCCCTATGACAACATGTAGGCTAACCGAATTCAAGCGAACTGAAATTATGCGAAACGAATTTAGGCGAAACAAATTTAGGCCAACCGTGGTGCATCGGGACCTACAGCGACGCCGAGTGGCTGAGCTCACACTCATAACGAAATTCCAAACCCACGAGAACGGCCTCAATAGGGATATGGGGGAGGGGCCGCTATTGCGGAGGGCCACTATTGCAAGGGGCCGCTATTGCGGAATTTGTTTTGGTCAAAAGTTCGTAAGGCCATTTTGATTCTTTTGTCCTAAAACGCATAAAATTTTTGTTACTAACGGGTGAAGCTTTATATTCTAACTCCATCCCACGTTTGACTCTCAACGGGTGGTCCCTACGCCCTAACTCCAGGGCCCGACGCTGATGTTGGACACAAACGTGACAAAAAGTAACGCGTCCAGGTTTAGGTGAAACTTCCCGGACAGGCTAAGTCAGTGAGGCGGGGTGGCGAGTGCGACCTAGGCTGAGCGCTATCGGTAAAACCCGATCAAGACATGTTAGGGAAAAGTTTTTTTTAAGTAACAAAACTGTTATGGTTTTTTATGCGTTTTAGGACAAAAGAATCAAAATGGCCTTAAGAACTTTTGACAAAAATAAATCCCGCAATAGCGGCCCCCCGCAATAGCGGCCCTCCGCAATAGAGAGCCGGCCCCGGGACGGTCACTATCAATGAAGCTGTCTCCGTACGTACTTTTAGTGCCGACCCTGCTGTGGCTGTTCTCTCCCTGTGTTGTTTATATGAAATTCTCCTTTCGGCCTTGTAGCGGTCGAATTAGTTTCCCGGTGAAAACAGTTTCCGGAAGTCATCGCAGAGTTATCTGCGAGGGACATGCTGAAAATTCAACTCTAAAAAGAGACGGCACCCGCCACTCCGCCTGACTGACTTGGCACGCCCGGGGAGTTATGCTAAGATCCGGCCGCGTTAATATATCTGCGTTTTGTGACAAACGACTTGCTCGGCGGTACTGTACTCCATGCACCTTAACGGTCCGCGTGATTCGGGTGTAATCTTAAGCTAAACGACGTTTATTGGCGCTGCTTAAATGGTTGAAGTCGGAAACATTCGGAACGTCGTTTAGCTTAAGATTACACCCGAATCACGCGGACCGTTAAGGTGCATGGAGTACAGTACCGCCAAGCAAGACGTTTGTCACAAAACGCAGATATATTAACGCGGCCGGATCTTAGCATAACTCCCCGGGCGTGCCAAGTCAGTCAACGGTCGCGTTTTATAAAACCAGACTAAAAATAGACTACAGGGAGGTGACTCCCATATTATTTCCGGCAGGGGAGACGGCTTTGCACGGAGAAAAACTTTTTTGAACGCTACATTAGCCCTGCGTTCCGTGCACTCTGCTTCATCTCTGCTACGGTGTAGCAGGCTCAGGAGTTTCGATTGGTCGGTTTCTTTAATTATTTTAAAAGCACGTTACCATTAAAAGTAGAGGGTTATGGAGGCCCCCTTTGAATACACGAATCCCCAATATTATTTCACACTCAAATGTATCACTATTGATCGAAGAAACGACTTAACAAAAATATTAGGGTCGAAAATCATTCATACACAATTTTTGGTGACGTTTCACCCAGTGGCAGAGGTCAACTTCCTGTCAAGGTCGCGCAGCAGCTAGAGCCTAGCAACGATGAAACTACAGAACTCGTAGCCGCATTTGATTGGCTCATACTAAACAGAACTAAGCACGATAAACATGCTTCGAACCATGGAGTTTACATAAAATGGAAGTGGCAAACGTGCCGATTGCTGTCAAATTTCGAATAAATAAGTGTTTTCTTGCTCTCATCACCGTGGCAGAGTGGATTGTATTCATTGGTTTGATATTTGTAGTAAACGTCGGCATTTATACCCATGAGTGTAACGATTTAGCAGACGACACACATTTTTGGATTCCTTTGACCTTCCTCTATGACTGGTGATGGTTACCTCCCTTTTGTTATTAATGGATTTTCGCCCCTAATGCTTTTATTAAGTCGTTTCTTCGATCAAGAGTGAAAAATCTGAGTGTGAAATAATATTGGAGATTCGTGTATTCAAAGGGGGCCTCCAAAACCCTCTACTTTTAATGGTAACTTGCTTTAAAAATAATTAAAGAAACCGACCAATCGAAACTCCTGAGCCTGCTACCCCGTAGCAGAGATGAAGCAGAGTGGAACGGAACGCAGGGTATATGTTAAACGACACAAATGCACCAAAAACACAACAACTCGTAAAGCAACTAATGCGTCGATTGTCGGGATATATTCGATGCGAAGAACACGTGCAGGAGCGGTAAATCGCATAAAGAGAGAGTCGAGCAGATAACTCGTCGATGACTTCCGGAAACTGTTTTCACCGGGAAACTATTTTCACCGCTAGAGGCCTCACTGAACTGTCCTCACTGCTTCACCGCCCTGCACGTGATTCACCTGCCCCTATCACTATATATTTCTATTCCGTAGCCAGCCTTGTCACTTTGGCCTGACGAAGAAGCTATGACTTCGAAAGCTCGCCCTAAATCCAAAGCGCCGCTGCACGCCCCTGCCAACCCGCCACCTCTCCATCTCGTAGCGGGAAACTCTTCCCTCATCGGCTGCAAAAACACTCCAAACGGCCCTTTTCAGGGCCTCATCGGCTCAAGAAAGAACTTTTGTCGGTTGCTTGTCATTTATTCTCTTTCAGTAATTGTACAACCGACCCCGGCACTCACTCTCCACTGAAGACCGGTGATATTTTCGCTCCATGCGACCCGACTAACAACACTTAATGAAGTCTTAATTTTCCCCACCCCACTCTCTTTCGTGATTCGTTCGAGATGTTGGGTACGGGTGGCCCGAACGACTGAAATTTTTCATTCGTTCGGGTGTGTGTGTGTGTGTGTGTGTGTGTGTGTGTGTGTGTGTGTGTGTGTGTGTGTGTGTGTGTGTGTGTGTGTGTGTGTGTGTGTGTGTTTCCTCGCTCGGTTTATTGTGAAGGCAAAAAAAAAACACGGTATGGAATCTTCGCCGCTGCCGCTTCAAACATCAGCAACCGGTTTGCCCACTTTGCCTCCGTAGAAATCTTTCAGGTCTCATCACTGCACAGAGGAGCAGCAAGGTTGCATCTAGGGTGTGTCTCGAAACTAACAATTACGTTTTTGTGTCTGTCTGGCCGTACGAGAATGCCACAAGCCCAACGTGGAGAATCAAGACTGTACAGATGAATTATACTCGAGGGGGAAAGTAGGAAGACGGGGGTGGGGGGGTGGGGGGTGGGGGGGATAGGGGCGTGGCGGGCAGAGATTGCGTCGGGAGAGCACTCAGAATAAATCGTGAGGGTCCCACTGAGAGCTCATGTGGCAGATTATGAGAAAAGAAGGTTGGGTGGTTGTCCCGGCATTCGATTTAACTGGGCCAGTACTGTGACGCAGTTGAGCTCCACGCAAGCCAAGAAACCTGCTACTTTCGCATCATCAGAAAAAGAATATACAGCGAAAGATTGTGTAACCCAGGAAGAGAGCAAGTTTGCAAAACGCAATTCGTTGAGAAAGTGTGGGGAGAGACAGAGAGACAGAGAGACGAGAGAGACGAGAGACAGAGAGTGATGAGAGACAGAGAGAGAGAAAGAGAGAGAGAGACGAGAGACGAGAGACAGAGAGAGACGAGAGACAGAGAGAGAGGGAGAGACGAGACACAAAGTGAGAGACGAGACACAGAGACGAGAGACAGATAGAAGAGACACAGAGAGAGACAGAGAGACGAGACACAGAGAGATAGAGACACGAGACAGAGAGAGAGAGAGGAGAGAGAGACAGAGACAGAGAGGGAGACAGATACGAGAAGGAGACGAAAGAATGAGAGAGAGAGAGAAGAGAGAGAGAGAGAGAGAGAGAGAGAGAGAGAGAGAGAGGAGAGAGAGAGAGAGAGAGAGGAGGAGAGAGAGAGAGAGGAGAGAGAGAGAGAGAGAGAGAGAGAGAGAGGAGAGAGAGAGAGAGAGAGAGAGAGAGAGAGAGAGAGAGAGAGAGAGAGAGAGGGAGAGAGAGAGAGATTTTATTCA
>JAWQFJ010003161.1:127846-132846 GCA_034096865.1 Theodoxus fluviatilis | reverse complement strand
TGGGTGGGTGGACTTCTCGTCAAGACTTCAAACAAGCCCTTGACTTGTTTTGAATCACGAATGGCGATATATCGCGAGACCAACAAGATCACGGAAAGATGATGTTTCACTTTTGCTTTGACAGTCAAGGCTGCTGTCGACGTGATTGTGGGATATCGTTGGGGCCATCCTTGATGGACAGAGAGGGAGAGAAATATATCATATATATAGGCAGACAGACAGGCAGACAGACAGACAGACAGACACAGAGAGAGATAAATAGACAGATAAAGATACAGAGAGAGACAGAAAGAGACAGATATAGACAGAGACTGAGAGAGGGAGAGATACTGACAGACAGAGAGAAATAGAGATAGAAACAGAGAGAGAGAGAAGCACAGAGAGAGAGATAGACAAACTGACAAATAGAGAGGGAGCTGATATATATATATATACATGGAGAGAGAGAGAGAGAGAGAGAGAGAGAGAGAGAGAGAGCGAGAGAGAGTAAGAGAGAGAGAGAGAGAGAGAGAGAGAGAGAGAGAGATTTACGTCTTTAGTAAACCGAAGTTCTATTAGACTCTGTGTCAAGGTCCCATGTCATATCCTAGCTGTACTGCTGCCTTTTTCCGTTTCTGTAGGCGTGATTTTGAGTTCACGCAATGCCTCCTTTCACTATGGTGGGTCGCTCATTCAGACGTCTGGTTGGTGTTCGCACTTGCCTCGTACCAGACCTGATCTTCGACGTAGTTTAGTAGAGCAAGATCATAGAAGGACCTGTACCGCCAAATGCCATTTCCTTCCTGGTTGGCACAGAAAGCGGTATCTTCTTTGAGGGATAGGTCCTCGTACTGTATTACCGAATGTGCGATGAGCAAGTATTACACTATGATACAAAAACTAGCACACTCCCAGCCTGTCTTCTGTGTTATCACAAACTCGTAGATACGGGAAACATTGTTACGTCCGAAATACTGGACATATTTTCCAAGAGGTCAATCAGTTTTCGAACCTTTTAACGAGGCACGTTTTGAGTGTTTGACGTCTTTACAAAATATCTTTAGATTGAGCTAAAGGCACATTCAGGGCATTGACTTGCAAACTGGACTAAGTTCTTCATTACCCTTTCATTAAAAAATTGCATCGCTCTTAGTTCTTTTTGTGAAGTGTTCTTCATTTGAGCCTCCCGCCCAGCCCGGAAGACTGCACGATATTCATTATTTCATCACAGTAGATCTTATCGCGTAAGCACAAAATCCTCATCAAAAGCACAACAAGGTCTCCAGTCTCTGCAGGAGAGCCGTGCGGTTCTAGATTTGTACATATGTGCTTTTCAGACTTGTTCTTGGTAATTCCGTGCTGAGTCACATCAAGGTGCGCCTCGAACAGGACACAGCCGTTCAGTGGGACATCCAGTGCGTTGTACAGAAGATAGGCGCCTGTGGAACACCTTCCTGGGACCTTCAAGGCACGGTCGAAGTCTTGCCAGCATCTTACCAGTGCTCCGGTCACTTTTGGACGGGTGGGCGATCTTTAGTTGCTGTACAGATGATTCGGTAACTCGTGTACTTTTCCCATTTGGCAGAGTGGTGTGTCCGTCCTTTGGGTCACAGATAATCTATATCCACAGTATATCCACGGTCCTAGCAAATTCATCGAAAGCCTCGTCTTGTTTTCAAGAACACTTTGCTCGCAAGATAGTCCTGTAGAATTCCATTCGTTTCACATGTATATGAAAGCATACTCAAGTAGAAATCAGTCAAGATACGTAGACTGTGTTAACTTATACTTCCTCGACACACATATCTTTTCATATTGTATCTGCCGTATTCCTTGCCGTCTTCATCTGATTGCTCGCTTTACCACCAGTGCTTCTGTAATCACTGCCACAGTCACTGCTGTTCTTGCTGCTACTTTCCCTACTGTCAGAGTCACTGCTGTTCTTGCTGCTACTTTCCCTACTGCCACAGTCACTGCTGTTCTTGCTGCTACTTTCCCTACTGTCAGAGCCGCCACGGTTCTACCTTTGCTGCTGCTGCTGCTACTGCTGCAACGGGAATATTTCATCTGTTCGTCTCTCACGTTATAATAATCTCTAGTGTCATCAGCATGATCATCACCACCGACGAAGTAGTGGCTCTCCTAGTTGCAGTCGTCGAAGCAATGACCAACAGTATCGCAACCAACAACAGGAGCAGCAACATGGGGAAAGGAGCACGATCACAGCATTGTAAAGAGCAGGAGGCCAGCACAAGCAATAGCCGCTACATCGACTAAGAACTTTCATTGGCCTTTCCAATGAGAAAACCTTGCTGTAACCACACTACTACGAAATACTACCACTACTACATGTACTTCGACTAAAGGGGCACCATGTTACGTTAGGATCACCCAAAGTTAACATGTTTTGAAAGGCAATGAAGTCTTGGCATTTGCAAAAAGACAATGATCAATATATATTAGATAGAACAGTTTTTCAATTGTCCACTTTTTCTGGTTTTTACAGTACACGAGCATCTTATACCCCTTTTAAAACAAAACCATAAAACTCCCTTATTCGTAACTAGAATTCCCCGTCCATCGGGAACTCAAAGACCTAACCTAATTGTAAGGGAGTCGAACAAGTAATGAACTCCTCCAGGCAAGCGTTATGGTAACCCTAAAGCAAAGACCTCATTGCCGTGCAAAGAGACCCGAAGTTTACCAGGCAGAGTGTGTACAGGGGTCACCATACCGTCCAACATTGCAGAACAACCGACCGTCAGGGAATGGCCGTCTCCAGTGGGAAGGCGACATAGTACCGAGCCCCGCGTCTTATATTGCGAGCTAAGAAAAGATCGTCAATCCAAGTCACTCCTCGTCCAATCAAATCCTTCCAGCCGCCATGTTGAAATTTCTTTTACATACACGCGAAGAGGAAGCACACTACGAGCCGTAGGGGGGAGAGGTTAGTGGCAATCGTTCCGGACGATTACGTGGTTCAGTCCCAGCTTGTGATGCATCAACTTCTATTTTCCATCACCACGATCTAAAACATCTGCGCCCCCTTCAAAAATGGAGCAATAACACAACCTGTGGGAGGGTGGTTTGTAAGGTAGCAGCAGAAGTGACGAATTGTAGCAAAGAAAAGTTGAGAAAGGAGAGGGGTATTAGAGGAGGAGGGACTTGGTGTAGGGGAAGGGAAGGGGGAGGTGCACGATGGGGTGGGGTGGGGTGGAGGTGTGGGTGGGGGAATGTGTTCGAAATACAGTCGTAAAACTAACAGAAAGGCAGTGAAGTCTGGCCTAGTGGGATGAAGCTTACTGTGGGAAGGGTAGGTGGCTTTGGGGTGGTAGAGATGGAGATGAGGGACGGGTGAGTGTGTGTGTGTCTGATACAAGGAAACGCAGTAAGGCAAGCTGAGGTGGGATGGGAGGGAATGGGACTTTGGGGTGGGGGGTGAGCGTTATAAGCAGGAGAGGGGGGGGGGCGGGGGCGGGGGAGGGGGAGAGTAGAGAGGCGACTGTAAAACGAGGTTTGTGGGTGGGTGGGTGTGGAGGGGGTGGGGGGTGCGGGAGTTTTGTCGGAGGGTGTGGCATTCGGTGCGGAGGGTAGAGCTGGAGGGAGATTTTGCTGGGAGGAGGCGGGAAGGGGGCGGGACGGGTTGTGGGGAAGCCTCGACCGCGTGGGTGCTGACAGAAGCAGTGAGTAAACATCGGTCGCAACGCCTTCCCTCTCAACGGGTCACGCCTCCGCGACTCCGACACACGGGTGCATGCACCAGCAGAATGGAGTACCCCGATCTACGTCCGCCACACCCTGTAATAACTTGCCCAATATAGCGTAAGGAGTTGCGCGCACTCCATTCCAACGCATGTAACGCAGTGCCATAGACGTTTCTATCGTCACCCTATGGCGGTGGAGCGCGCGCAGTAAAAGACTGGAGTGGGCGAGAGTTCCAAGGACTGCTTTGAGTGCTTCGGATTTCAAACAACTCGTGCTCTTCTAAGTGAAATGTTCGCGGTGCCCGAGCAGGTCTCACTCGAGCAGGCTTCTTTATGTAAGTGACATAAAATCGTGTCACATTGAACTTGGCTTAGAAACATTTAGTAGAGCCCATCCCGTTTTCGAGATAGAAAGTCCTTTTTTCCTGCACCCTCCTCGACCCGACTTTTCGAAAGCGGCCACTTTTGAGCTTTATATGCATCTCCTGCGAAGTTCGTTCGCAAATTACAGCACTACGCTTTGTGCAACTAAGGATGCTTGTTATCTGCTGGTGTTATAAAACGAGCTGCAGTTGCAAATCCGCCAGGCACTATTCTTTTTATGGCGGCAGCATTACTAATAAACCTGCGTTTCAGCTGAAGCCTTATTATTACATACTATGTGATGGATCGAGCGGTTGTTAAGAGTCGAGCGTTAAGGAGCTCGAGGCTTCATGGTAGAAGGGCGCAGGTATGAGACAAGTCATAACTGTTTTCCAAAGCTTTATTTATCCATGGGTACGGGAGGTGCTGACTGGTCCGAGGTCTGACGGTGGTGGCCTGGATGAACCAAGAACGTGGTGACAGTGGTCTTTCAGACTGGGTGACATTTGTCTCTGAGACTGGCAGTCGGTTTCCCCTGTTCAAAAGGATGTGCAGACCCCACAGGAGCCAGGATGGGGATTGGCCGATGCGATCTCAGCCTGTCACTGAGTATGTGTTTCTTAGTGACCGAAAAGGGATTATACTTAACCGAAATTACTTGCTTGAAGTATTGCCTCATTTGGAACGACACAATATCGAGTGAATATCGCACCATTGAACTCGGGTGTCTTATTGAGGGAAGGCATGACTAAACCGACCAACTAACGATGTGGGGGGCAGCTGTGACCCTTCCAGACTAGCAGAGGAGACCCGTGCAGTGACTGTTCATGCAGAACGGATATATTAACTCCCACGACACACGTGACACGCGATACGAAGAGAGAGAATGGAATACATTTGGGTGATAGGCGCACCCTACTCCTGGAGCAACTACGACAAAGGAGGCGGAAAGAT
>JAWQFJ010003161.1:115000-125324 GCA_034096865.1 Theodoxus fluviatilis | reverse complement strand
GCATGTGTGGAATGTGTATTTATGTGTGTCTTAGTTTGATTTGTGCTTCAACGTGTGTGTGTGTGTGTGTGTGTGTGTGTGTGTGTGTGCTCGCGTGCATGTGCGCATGTGCGTGTGCATGTGGTGTATGCGTGTATGCACGCACGCATGCGTAAATTCATGTTTAAGTGTGATGTACAGTGCGTAAATGAGATACACGTGCTGGATCGCAGTCAGAGTTCATAGACATTCTGTCACCAGACTAAGTAAGTTGGAGATCTTCAAGTACTACTTGAATACTTGACATCAGTCCACTATAAACTGGGTAGAAAGGATCGACAAAGCAAAATTAGCATTGCTCGGGGTTTCTTCCTAAGTAATTGTGTTCACTTGTAGGAGGTGGTATTACATGTTTGTGCATCCACTTATGATCAGAAAGCGAAGTTCTCCATCCACATGAATTGAACGTGACACGCAACATTTCATGCTCTTTGTGTGGATTTGAGGACATCTCCACTAAATACACAAGTGTCTATGTGGAGTGATGTTTGTGTGTGTGTGTGTGTGTGTGTGCGCGCACGCGCGTGTGTATGTGCGTGTGTGTATGTGTGTGTGTGTGTGCGTGTGTGTGTGCGTGTGTGTATGTGTGTGTGTGCGTGCGTGTGTGTGTGCGTGTGTGTGTTTGTGTGTGTGTGTGCGTGCGTGCGTGTGTGTGTGCATATGAGTGTGTGTGTGTGCGTGTGTGTGTGTGCGTGCGTGTGTGTGTGTGCGTGCGTGTACGAGTGTATGTGTTTGTGTGTGTATGTGTGTGTGTGTGTTTGTGTGTGTGTGTGTGTGTGTCTGTATGTCTAGAAAATATTTTCTTATAAAAAACAATATTTTGATAGTGCACATTCATTTCATTACTATGTTTGCAAGATCCTCCAATTGCCAGTCCATGCAATTCTTTAGTTATCAATTTCACTTCAAATGCTGCTTACAAAAACAATCTTCAATGTTATCATATTTTCTATTTATTCATTTCGTGTTCGATATTTCATGCTAATGTTTTACACCGCCCTTGCAGATCGTGACGTCCAGTTTCAATTTATTTTCTTTTTCAGCGGTGGATTTTTTTGTTTCTTCGAGTTTGCACCCATCACATGTGCCTTGATGTTGTATCATGCTGTGTACATTGTGTTGATAAATGTAGTGACCTGATTCAACCATTGTGTCCACTGTTTAGGATGTGCATATGTTTTTATCAAAGCACACAAGATTAATATTATTCGAGAATGCTGTTGAAATGCCTCAGAGTAGCATTACGTTATGGCGTCATGTATGCGAATTTGAAATTGACTGATATTTATCCTTGCAGACCGATATCAGCTGGTCAGAGTCAAACGGTTTAACTCTGACAAATCTTTCCCAACATTAAGTGTCACACAGAGGTCGATTCTCGGTCTTATGCTGTTCATTGTGCACACGCGGTCGTTGAGGAGGCTGACAGTATGCTACAGTCTTCATCGTCAGCTCATCATTGATGAGGCCCAGTGCACGGGAAGAGCGAGAACCGCCCTTAGGAAGGAAGATCTCTGTATACAGAGCTGTTGTTCTGACTGAATGGCTGTGAGCCCTGCAGCATCCACAGGAAACATACTCAGCTGCTGTAGCAGTTTCACCTCAGTCGTTTCTGTGACATTATGGGAATCTCGTGGGCAGAGTGTGAAATAATGGTTTCTGGATAGGTTCGAGGTAGCCAGGAATTCAAGCGTTTATCATGAAACATTTAACATATTTGTCGGGCAAGCAATTTGGTGAATATGGAAGGAAATGGGTTGGCAACATCAGTTTTCTGCGAGCGTATTTAGAACTCGTCAACAGAAAATCAGAGGGCTGAAGAATCCCCCAAGCTTAACCAACTGCCTCAAAACGTCGTCAAAGGCATGTGGCGTCGAAACCGCCAGTAGGGAATCTACTGACCACCGGCTGCAATACCTGGAGAACGGCAATAAGGGATGATGCACATAGTTTCTTAGGTCAATGTTTGCTCGTCCTCGCCAGCAAGTAAAGTTTGCGAAGATGGTGCGTTGCAGTGCTTCTCGATGCGGACACAGCCTCAGTCAGCCCTCGCTGCCACAGACTGTGCTTAAATAAGCATGGGCTGTGGTCTCTACTTTGACACCACTGACTTCATCGGCGAGATGCACTTACCGTGTATCTGAGTGTTTGTCCTGTGTGTGTGTGTGTGTGTGTGTGTGTGTGTGTGTGTGTGTGTGTTTGCGTGTGTGTACGTCGTGTGTGTGTGTGTGTCTGTGTGTGTGTTTCCTCTCTCTATATGTGTATACATGTGAGCATGTGCGTTTGTCTATGCCGTTCTGTATGTCCAGGTGTGATGTGTGTGTCTGTGTGTGCGTGTATGCGCGCGTGCATGTGTGTGTGTGTGTACATAATAATGGTCGCAGTCATGGTGAAAACACTCACAACTTGCTTTAATCGTATTCCTTGATGTACCTGTCTTTTACCAGGACCCAGTATGGTAACAGGCTTTAACATTACAAATGTCACCGCCACATCAATGGCTGTAACCTGGTCCCAGCCACAGGAGACCAATGGATACCTCTTTGCCTACGTGCTGCACGTTTTGCGAGGCACCGACTGCGTGAAAAACGTCGTCTTCAACTGCACATCATGTAATGGCACCGGCAAGGTCAGTTGCTTATGTGTCTCTCTGCATGAAGATAGTTTCTTCATTTTGTCATATAGGCATATCTGCATAAATTAATATGATGGCAAAATTCATACCGTCATTAACAACTGGCGGAGAAATAGATAAACTTGCACACACACGCACACAAACACATATACGTGTGTGTGTGTGTGTGTGTGTGAGAGAGAGAGAGAGAGAGAAAGAGAGAGAGAGAGAAAGAGAGAGAGAGAGGGAGAGAGAGAGAGGGAGATAGAAGGAGGAGAGAGAGAGAGAGAGAGAGAGAGAGAGAGAGAGAGAGAGAGAGAGAGAGGGAGGAGGGATAGAGAGAGGAGAGAGAGATGGGGGGGGGGGCTGGAGAGAGAAAGAGGGAGAGAGAGAGAGAGAGAGAGAGAGAGAGAGAGAGAGAGAGAGAGAGAGAGAGAGAGAGAGAGAGAGAGAGAGAGAGAGTGTGTGTGAGTGTGTGTGCGTTAACGTATATGCAAGTCAGCGAAATCGCAGGCGGATCTCCCTTATGTCCATAGCTGGGAAGATTCTGGCCCGCATGTTTCCAACAGATTCCTACAAAACTTCGAGTAAGGTCTGCTCCTAGATAGTCAATGTGGAACTGTCGCCATAATGAGTGCTGCACGTCAACTCCAGGAAAAACCCCAGGAGCAGCACAGCGACTTATACAGCTCCTTTGTCGAAGTAACCAGGATTTTCTGCACTGTCAGCAAAGATTACTTGTGGAGGATTACGGAGAGATTCGGGTTTCCAAGCAGATTCAGCGGGATGGTTCTGCTTATGGAGAGACAGAGAGAGAGAAGGAACAAACGAACGAACAAGTTTATTGAAAAGGCCACCGGCCCATTTCAAGTGTACAATGTGCTTACGTTTCAATTACTCTAAAGAAACAATTAATCAACGTAGAAAATGTCATGCTCCGCGGATTGCAGAGCTTCTAGTCTGCGCTTGAACGCTCTGTTAAAGTAAATGCTTGTTGCTCTAATAGTTTTCATTTCTTTACTGGAGAAGATAACTTTTAAGGGGTCATTTCTATTCACATATATACTATAAATATCAAACGCTCTCTCAAGTCCTGCAAGGCAGGGCAATGAAGTAAAAATGTATCTCCATTTCTTCTTGTTCACTGCTCAATGGACAAAGTTTTAAGTTATTACTTCTCGTATATATCTGTGTTTATGGCTATATAAATCGGTAATTCCCATCCTGAGAGAGAGAGAGAGAGAGAGAGAGGCGGGCGGGCGGGCGGGCGGGCGGGCAGGCAGGCAGGCAGGCAGGCAGGCAGACAGACAGACAGACATACAGACAGACAGACAGACAGACAGACAGACAGACAGACAGACAGACAGACACACAGACAGGCAGGCAGACAGACAGACAGGCAGGCAGGCAGACAGACAGGCACACAGACAGACAGGCACACAGACAGACAGGCACACAGACAGACATGCACACAGACAGACAGGCACACAGACAGACAGAGAGTGGAGGGCGGGGGTAATCGTATTTGTATGTGTTAGTCGGGTGTGCATGCGTGCGTGGGTGTATATATTTATGCATGTGTTCTTGTGCATATGTATTTGTGTGTAATCGTGTGTGTGTGTGTGTGTGTGTGTGTGTGTGTGTGTGTGTGTGTGTGTGTGTGTGTGTGTGTGTGTGTGTGATTCCGTGCCAATCGACCGACTGGCCAATCGGCAAAGGCCGATCGACCAACAGAAAACGACGTTAAAATAAGATTGACGTACAGATATGCATAGATGATTATAAAGACGCGCACTCAAACTTGGACGTACGTTTACCCCATACATCATCAATGCTTCAATGAAAACAGTTTTTGGATTTAATTTCCTCTAATTCCCAAAGCCACTGATACAGGACAGTGTAGACAGGAGAAGACAACACGGACCATGGTAGCTCAGCTGGTAGAGCATTTCGGGCGCTAATCGAAAGGTCGCGGGTTCAGTCCCCACCTGTGGTCTGACCTTTTTTCCTGTCTGTCCCACGCAGGGCTTTGGATATGTATGTTAAACTTTAATTCCAAAAGTAATCAAACATCCCACTTGTTAGCCTGTAATGTGCTCTGCCAAACATGTCTGATTGGATTCCGACTCTGACGTTACGATCTTGTAGTAAGCGACTGAGCATTTGCATTACCAGTGTGTGAAAGAACTATAGAGGTCCATACACCCTAAATAGCTTACATGATGTATTCATGGCCTTGCTTTCAGGGTAAATTCATATAAATACAAAGCTATTATCTGATAAGGAAAAATATAAAAGAGCGAAATACGTTTTGCCTCATGATGTATTTTTATCATTCGTGGTAAAATATTCCGTTTTAAAGCTATGGATGTACAAATGTATGTCACAGGTTGAGACGTCCCAATGCAGTGGACAAACTCCTATTATCATCACCAGTCAAGATATCAGGAACGCCAACCACACCTTGACTTACGCGGTAGACGGCCTGGATCCTTACGTGAATTACACAGTGGTCATCTATGGCTACACTGACGGCGGCAAAGGAATGGACACTGAGGAAATCAGGAGCACCACGATTGATGGTGAGCATTCATGTTGCATAGCACTTATACATTAAAATAATGACGTCTGTTGAGTGCTTGTAGAGTTACGTCTAGTTCAAATTGGCTGAGTATGACCATCCATGAACAATGGAGTTTGCTCTGCATGGACTGTATTGTCGATGTTATGCTTCTGTGGCCCGTTGGGTGCAATTGGAATCTTTGATATTCTATGTATTATTCAACACATAATTGAACGGAAAAGGTTCCCCTTGCGGGCAACTCTAGTGGACTCGTCTGGGAAGAGGGGTGCGGGAAAGACGGTGAAGCAGGCGGGTCAGACAAGCTGACGGACCTCAGCATCTGAATGGCTGCCATTTTACTTTTTAAAATTGAATTATTTGATTGTTAGACTCCTATGTCATCCTGTGTGTGAATCACTGCGGATTATCCGACAGAGATCGCTAATGGTGCGTATGTGCACTGTGGCCCGTCAGCTCCGCTTTCTTTCCCGCACCCCTCTCCTCGGACGTGTCCACTAATGTGGCACGCTAGAGAAACCCTTTCCAATGTAACAACTGTCTGCACAATGGATGAATCGAGCATTTTTCATGCTGATCCCGGAAACTAGCGTATGGTTTTGACTTTGATAACCTCTAATTAGCTAAGCTGTTACGGAAAGTAAATTCTGCAACAATACATAGAATGCTGTGCATTAAAAAAAGCGACATTAATTCCTATGTAAATCTCGTTTGCCTGATTTGCAATGGTATAAGCAAATTAATAGAGCATTATGGAAAACTGTAAATCTGAGCAGCCGACTTATCAGTGAAGACAACTAATCACTGATGTTCATTTTTCCCAAAGTATCTCCTTAGTGAACACGGCTTCTTAATAAGCATCAGTAACTTTTTCACTGTGGTATAATGATGTAAATTTGATAACATTTGTTTGATAACATCTGTTCTTTTGCATATACATGTAATACCAAATATCGGTATCACAACCGCACTTTCGTCTGTTTCTCTTTCTCTCTCTCTCTTGCTCTCTCTCTCTCTCTCACACACACATATCTCTCTCTCCCTGTCTATCTTTATCATATCATCTCTCTCTCCATCTCTCTCTCTCCCTCTCTCTTCCTTTCTCTCTCTCATTCTCATTCTGTCTTTAATTCTCTCTCTCTCACTATCCCTTCCTCTATCTCTTTCTCATTCTCTCTATCATTCTCTATCTATCTATCTATCTATCTATCTATCTATCTATCTATCTATCTATCTATCTATCTATCTATCTATCTATCTATCTATCTATCTATCTATCTATCTATCTATCTATCTATCTATCTATCTATCTATCTATCTATCTATCTATCTATCTATCTATCTATCTGTCTGTCTGTCTGTCTGTCTGTCTGTCTGTCTGTCTGTCTGTCTGTCTGTCTGTCTGTCTGTCTCTGTCTGTCTGTCTGTCTGTCTGTCTGTCTGTCTGTCTCACATCTCTCTCCATGCCTATGTATCTCATCAGCTCACTCTATCTCTCTTCCCCCTCTCTCCTTTTCTCTCTTATTCTTTTTCTCTCTCATTCATTCATTCTCTCTCTCACCCTCACTCTCTCTCTCTCTCTCTCTCTCTCTCTCTCTCTCTCTCTCTCTCTCTCTCTCTTTCGTCCCCGTCTCTCTGATCATAGTAATAGATAGCCAGATGGATTGAGGGCATGGTTGGCACAGAGTTACACTTGTAGGATTTCCCCCCGTATGTTTTGATCAATAGTTCTATATCAATAGTCTTTGTAAATCCTTTTAGTTGAGGCGTAACATAAGTTCTTGTGTAGTAAAGATCACTTTGTGACTACCGTGGAATTACTTCCTCTTAAGCTGCAAGCCCACAACCTGGGCTTTCACTACATACAGCAATAGCTGAAGCATGAGCGGCCTCAAATGATGTGAATGGCATGTGAGTGAGGAACATTCTAGTAATGATATCCTGACTTGACTGCTGTCGGGCTTGCCAAATACATAATGGCGAAGATGAAGCCTTCACCAGGACCCTTGCGACAAGTGACATCCATTTCGGATGGCTCGGCTCCAAAATGTCGAAAGGCTAGACCACTAAGATTTTTAATTGTTGTTTCTTTCTCGCCCTGAGCTGTGATTGACTTGATATTCTGGTGCCTGTGTTCAGCTGCTCGACCTCCCGAAGAAGTGACTGCAACTGCAGTCAACTCCTCTGCCATTAGCCTGACCTGGAAACCGCAACGTCCCAAACCCGGACCCACGACGTACAACATCACCGTGCTGGAGCGAGATGCTCACGATGGCCGCACATACTTTACTGTGCAGAGTTTCAATGTGTCTGGTATGTTGCAAAATTTCTTTTATTTAAAAAGTGCTGTGATGCTTAGTGCTGAGTTTATACTAGTTTTGGAGCCAGATATTCAGTTACCATCAGAGTCCATCTGGATGATGATGTTGATGATGATGATGATGACGAGGATTATGATGATAATGATGATTGATGATGATTGATGATGATTTATGATGATTGATGATGATTGATGATGATTGATGATGATTGATGATGATGATGATTGATGATTGATGATTGATGATGATGATGATGATGATGATGATGATTGCGTGATTGATTGATGATGATGATGATGATTGATGATTGATGATGACGACGATGACGACGACGATGATGACAACGACGAGAATGATACTGCAGATTAATAAGAGAGTAAGTTTGACTTTTTCACATTCTCAAACTTGGGGAACTAGGGCCAAATAGTTCAGAAAAATATAGTCGCTTTTCCAAATTGGCGAAGGCCCAGAGGCCGTGTGCAATGCATGCATGCCCATTGGAAGTGATGTTTGCTCTAGTCGAAGCCAAATGTCGTGGCAACAGTTACAAACTGAGTGCAGGAAGGTGTCAATGTCTGAGCGTAATGTGAAAATGTAACACTGCATCTTTGGTTTGTGTCAAGGCGTGTAATGCGCCTCTCTATTCGCTTTCATTTATGACACACTGTTCTTCGTAATAGTGATGTGAACTTGGTCTCTTATAGCAATGTACTCGCTCGACCTCGTCCCTGTATGTAGGAAGTTCAGTGCAGGTTGTGTTGGAAACGTTATACATTGTGCGCCATTGTTACTGACTCCTTGGTTTTTGAAGAGTCATTCCTTCTTCTTCCTTGCTACTTGCACGGATAGGGTGTACCACATATTTCTTAGAAGCTGAACACTAAATTGTATTGCAATGGTTACATGCTCTACACTATTAAAAAACCCCAGAAAACTTAAACAGAGACTTTGCCTCCTAGATATAAAATTCATTAGTCCATTATTTAACATTTTAAGCACACACTGAATACGCAGTTTAGCCTACTTCGCATTAAATAATATGAAACGTCTTTTTCAGATTTTGAAAGGAACCAGTCCTATATAACGGATTTGAAGAGCTACTGGGAGTATAGCATTTCTATCAAAGCTTCAACTGAAGTAATGGAGTCCGCAGTAGTACAAACAACGGGCTCCCCTAAAATGTCAGGTACGTTGATGCCAGGAGTCTACTTGTTGCTTGAAACTGGATATTTAAATATTTGGATACCCTTGTCTGACCTGATAAACCACAACTTTCTGTAATAATTAAAAAAATTATAGTCGAGTGCAAATTTGTTCATATTTGACAATATGCAAATACTTTTTGGATAGGAAGGAAAATATAGGGGATTTGAGGGAGCATAGAAGTTTTTTTTCACTATTCGCACATATAAGTGGGTTATGAGATGTATGTATACATATGCATACACATACACGCGCGCGCGCGTGCGCACATACACACACACACTCATACACACACACACCCACACACACACACATACATACACACACATACACACACGCACATGCAGAGAGAGGGAGAGAGAGAGAGAGAGAGAGAGAGAGAGAGAGAGAGAGAGAGAGAGAGAGAGAGAGAGAGATGTAGATGAAGACTTTAAAATTTCAGCATCGTCTGATCCTGTAAAGATTCACAAATAAAGAAAATCGTAGATTTAAATGGCATGCAATGCAGGTATGAGCCTTCCATCCCATACCACTCCGCATGCATTGCTGTGTGTCTGTCTGGCTGATTGTCTGGTGTTCTTCCTATGTGTATTTGTTTTCGTGTGCACACTCAACGCCGCTCACTTTTGTTCGCCTGTCAGTTTGCTATCTACATGTATATATCTGAGTATTTTACATATCTACATGTACAGGTCTCCGTGACTTCGAATCTCTGCCTCTGTCGCTCTGACCATGTAACTGATTTTACATCGTATGCCTCTCTTTCCCCCCTCTCTCCCTCCCTCTCTCTCTCTCTCTCTCTCTGTGTCTCTCTCTCTGTCTCTCTCTCTTCTCTCTCTCTCTCTCTCTTCTCTTTCTCTCTGTCTGTCTGTCTGTCTGTCTGTCTGTCTGTCTGTCTGTCTATGTCTGTCTGTCTGTCTATGTCTGTCTGTCTGTCTGTCTGTCTGTCTGTCTGTCTGTCTGTCTGTCTGTCTGTCTGTCTGTCTGTCTGTCTGTCTGTCTGTCTGTCTGTCTGTCTGTCTGTCTGTCTGTCTGTCTGTCTGTCTGTCTGTCTGTCTGTCTGTCTGTCTGTCTCTCTGTCTGTCTGTCTGTCTGTCTGTCTGTCTGTCTGTCTGTCTGTCTGTCTGTCTGTCTTTCTCTCAGCACGTTTGGTTTAGTGTGTTCGTATGTCCTGTGTGCTTTTCTCAGTAATTAGTTCTTTCTATAAATACATAAATCATTATCTGTTACGAAACTTTTCATTACTTGGACTGTGTTTACTATGCGAAAAGTTTGAGAATGTCTCAATAAACATCTTGGTGTAGTAGCAATTACCTGTGGCTACCTGCGACTGTAATGGTTATTTCAGAGCCAGGACACGTGGCAGACTTCAAAGTGAACAAGAAGAGTTTCACCGCTGTCATAATAGATGTCCTTTGCCCTACCTTGACGAATCGAAATGGAAAAATAGACAAGTACATGATCAAGTACACAAGAACGGTAAAGTTTGCATGTTGTTTGTGAGAACTTCATCTTGATCTAGAAAGAAATATCTCAAGTGCTTAAATACCGACAGATATGCACATT
>JAWQFJ010003161.1:102500-110000 GCA_034096865.1 Theodoxus fluviatilis | reverse complement strand
ATTTCTTACTGAGATTCGACAGTATCATCAGTACCTTTAACTCAGATTTATGATCATTCGCATCATCCTCTTATGTGATCCACCCGCTTCCATAATCATAAAACTATATGATTTCTTAACAAAGGGAAGGCAGAATTAAAAATGCATTCATCATATTGCTTTCTTTGTCAGCACATTTCCCCCACTCATAAAGGTAACAATAGGCATAAGCCTACAAGAATCACGTGTATATAAGCATAACTAGTGAATCGTCATTTTAAAGGAAAAGTGTTATTACGTGTTTTCATAAGCAAAACAGTAATGCAAATATGTTTAAACAGTACGTCTTGTTTGAAATACCTTTCATTTTAATAGAAAAGTGAAACTGTGTTTGAAGCCGATTTGTAAGCTCGCTTTCGGCACTGGACGAGAGGCGGAGATCACGTGACTTTGATTTTGTAACTTGGGACGTTACTACGTTCAAAGGTGGACGTGGTCAATTCAAAATGGGACACAATAGACAAGTGTCTCTGTGTCAGTTGATCGGAAAGTGTTCAATATACCACTTACTCTGCAATAGTCGGTATTTTAAGTATGGTGTTGTTTCGTGAAAATATAATCGAATGCTGTATTGAAAACAACCCGGACTTAGCACTTCCCCTTTAAGAATCTGTGTCCCGTTTCCAAAAATTAAACCGAAAGGTCTCACCACATCAGGCTTTTGAGCTTGGTTCCAAATGAACGTGTGATTGAATGTCCAACAGGAGTATAAGAATACAATAGAGCGCTCTTGGGGCTATGACGTGTTCTACAAACGGCGGCTGCCACTGCACCCTTGCCTCCTCAACTGGATCCCGTGGCTATAGTCTTCGGTGTCTGCTCCAGTAGTTGGACCACAGGCGGCCCCGGCATCATTACATGCAACCAGATGGCGTCTGGCGCTGATGGGAACTTTTCCCTCGAGTCCAACATTGTTCGCCTGGATCATCCCACCAAGCATTGGCTGCGGGCTGTCCCCTGCCTCCTCCTCTCTGTCTTGCGCGATTCACTGGTGGGACTGAAGACTCCACCCTTGTGTTTTGGCAGATGGCTCCCCGTCTTGTAGTAGTGACAGTGTTATGACAGTGTCATACAATGAGGTAGCCACATATCTTTAAGACTTGGAATGTTCAGTTTATCTAGAGTGCACTTTTGTGATAGCATTTACTAGTTATACACTTATTTGAAAGGAAACATTCATGTTGTGTGGAACTTTGCAATCGTGATTGTTCATAAAAAGTGCAGAATATATTCTCTTCTGGAGCTGGCGTGCACAGCAGGAGATATATCAGACGCGTATCTCATCGAAGGACAATCGGTATAGCTTTGTTTTCTAACAACTACTTTGAATTGAAAATCGATACTGCTAAAGGTAGTCCCTTTTCATGTTATCAATTCATTACAGTTTTATCAACTATATGTGTATTGAGTGGAAAACGCTATCATCCGTTCACTACCAAGGAAAATTGTACCTTTTCCTTATAAATCTGGTCATTGTGGAACTGAGATAATTGTTATACGCCTGTTTTAGGACAAGTATGAGGTGTCATTGCGCGTCTGCGTGTCTGTATTTGTATGCGTGTGTGAATGTGAGTGCGTGCTCGCAAGCGTGTTTGCGTGTGGGCGTATTGAAGCATGCATGGATCTGGCTATTACAAAACAGTACTTGGAGGCTATGATAAATAAGCATAATTGAGTGTGATGATTACATGTATATACATGTATAAACTCTCTCTCTCTCTCTCTCTCATTCTCTCTCTCTCTCTCTCTCTCTCTCTCTCTCTCTCTCTCTCTCTCGTATCCCTTCAATAATGTATGTTGCCTTTGCTCTCGATGCCGAGAAGAGAACGAAATTGTCATGTGTTCTTCGTGGTGACAGAGAATCGATAGACATTGTTAGCATGCGCTTTACATGAAACACATTTCATAGATATGTAACTCGCAGTGTGGTAAAGAAAACTGAACAAGGATTGCCCTACGTCAGGTAAGGTATCAGTACCAGATCTTCTTAAATATTGTTTGTCATTGAAGGTGGCGATGTTTATGCAGAGTTTTTACATCCACTCGAAGTCGATGTGGTAATCGTCTACATCGAACACAAAAAGGTCAAGGGAAATCTAAATCATCTGAATGGAATCCACCGGGCATTATGCCACGAAGGCTTTTGATGCATTACTGTTGTCTGTAGGTATTGTTTCACAATGTGTCCGTTGGTTGTTTTCTGATGGAGAATGCGAATGTTTCATCTTCGTATACTTTTGCTTAGTGGTACCTGTCATGAATAACGTATAAAGAAAACAAGGGCGGTGAAATTCGCTTTATGTTTCAGGTTCAAGCCGTCAACTCCGAAAATATGCGTGGACTAACCAATACGTCTGATTACAGAGCAGAACCTGGACGTAAGCGTAATTTACAGCACAATACGACCACTTAGATCACTTTAGAAACAAAAATACAACTGTGTACAACCTGGATCAAGTGTTTAAATTACACCTTCACAAGTACGATGTTTACCAAGGATTTGCCAGCAAATATCTTAAATCAACGAATTCGTGCAAAGAAGTTGAGAAAAACAGACTGAAAATACACGGATGGGTTGACAATCTCACAGACTTTTGCATATTCCATGTAGCATCTGAAAAGCATATTCTATCATGCTTCTCTGATGACACGCCAATACTTCTTTTTGTGTGAACAGATATACATGTATGGACGTACATTTTTAGAATTCACTGCTATAACAGCTTGTCCCGCAACGAGTCATTCGCAAAACGAAATTTCGTTCAACAATAAAATTGCACAGTTATGTACTGCCTGGAACGTTTTCCACATAGTTCAGCTTATAATATTGCTTACTGCATTAGGATCTATTTCTCAGCAGCACCCTTGGACTGTTAAAGGACTTGATTACATTTAATTTTTCATAGTCCCCGGCCCCCCAATATCTCTCACTCCTTCTCTCCTACCTCCTCTCTCTCTCTTTCTCTCTCTCTATCTATCTATCTCTCTCTTTCTTTCTCTCTCTTTCTCTGTCTCTCCCTCTCTCTTTGTGTGTGTCTCTCTCTTTCTCTCTCTGTGTCTCTCCCTCCCTCTCCCAAACCTCTCCCCAAACCCCTCTGCTCTCCTTCCCTCAAACCCCCCTTTTCTTTCCTTTCTTTCCCATAAACTCATATGGAAGATTAAAAGCTCTTTTCTATGAGAAAAACTGTTTTTGTGTTAGCAGAGTTTCGTTGGGTTTTGTGGGTTGATGCGACGGTATGCTGCTTTTCGGATTGGGGTTGATTGGAAAAGGATTACAATTCGTGTTATCTTATTTTTGTGTTTCTTAGTACCTGGAGAGTTAACACACAGATAACACAGAAACGTAATAACTTTTTCTTTTACCTGTTACAGCACCGCCAGATATCCCATCCAACAATCAACCGACCCCCTCACCGCAAACATTCGACACATACATCGTCGTCCCTGTCTGCAGGTCGTGCCTCTTGAATCCCACAAACGGAATCATCCGGTATGCAGGAGTTGTCATGTGCAAGGAGGGCTTGTCCTGTTCCAGTAAGTGTCAAAAGGTCTTTATTTCATTATGACTGAAAATAAACTGTAGGTATATACATGCACTATGTCATTTTAAGCGTTCTTTTCACTTTGTTTAACTCCGGCTTGTTTACTTTATTACTTTTATTGATAGGCCATTCAGACTAGATCCCTGTGTGAGCGGGGTGCGAGAACGGTGAGTGGTGATGCACATTGTTTTGGTTCCTTTGAACACATAACTAAGGAAGAGTAGCAGGACTGCAAAGAATACGTAAACTGGATGTCATCTCGCGGCCTTGTATTTCCGGTTGTGTGCTTGTGTATGCGAGCGTGCACATGTATGCATGTTTGTGTGTGTGTGCGTAGTGAGTCGGCATGCAAAAGTGCCTACCGGTAGCGGCCCGCCTGGCTGATTTCGCGTACATTTGCCCCTCTTTCAATGACATTTAAAACAGGTTTTCTTTTGTCAAAGTGAATCAAAAGTATTTTTATAATACAGTTTGATTAATTACCTTGAAGTGTGTTATGTTTATTTCACCAGTAATTGCTAGGGGAGGGGGGGATTAAACATACGTACTCCGTTCTCGCCTGTCCAAATCGAATGTTTGACCATGTTTGGCATGAAACGTACCTGTAAATAATCCTGATGAACATTTACCAAAAACTGGTGTCATAATATAGAATATACAACATGATACATTGCAAAAGGAACATTCCCGGAAAATATGTGGCTTCTATATAGTTCTTTGAAAATCGAGACATGTCGAATTTGGAAAATGGATGCAGATTTCGCCCAAAATTGAAAATTGTCTAAATCCATAACTTCGGAACCATATGACTTACAGTGATGATTTTGATACCAAAAACCTTGGAATTAAATTATAATCTATTTGGAGGGATACACTTATATTCATTTCTTTTATTTGGCAGAGTGACACTTTCTGATGCCCACTGTGAGTGAGTGTTCGCGCGCCTGTCTTTTTCTGCGAGTGTTGAAAATAGTCTAGGGCATCTTCTTCACGTGATACGTTACAGGGAATGTTTCGGTTTGATCTCATCTGTTTCTTTTTTTAATTTTTTTTTCCTTCATGGCAATTTCAGTCTAAGTCTGTGGGTCGCAGCAACGTCGTTGTGGATAAGGAAATCCACATGCACCATTTAAATATATCGTCTACAAATTTCATTTTGATTGTGAATACTGCTAGAGTCTTTCTGCACTGCTGCAGATGCTGGAGGATAGCAGCACCCAGGGACCTAGACATTTGTCTGGTGTCTGCCTATGCTTGATTGTCTTCCCAGCATCCTTAATACCTTCCCAGGCAGAACAGCTGTTGACAATTCAATACATGGAATGCCTGGATTCTCAAGTTTATAATGCGTATGCCACTGGCAATGAAATTGTATTACCTCGGCATTTGTGAAAAAAGAAAAAGACAAAAGTTTGAAGCGTTGTGTAGCGTACATAGTTTAAAATCATTGTTTCATATTGAATTAACTCCATCACAAGTGATATACACTGGAAACAATCATGAGTTATCGAATTTGTAGTTCCATGTTTCTGTAACAAATTGGAGCGAAGGGGTAGTGTCAGTTCTCTTGCATAAGTTCGATGGTATATGACTCTTGAATTCTCGAGAGTCGAAAGGAAAAGAGAGCAATAGCCAGGTGTATATCTTCGGTCCAGACAAATAAGTGTACAACGACGCAAACGTGACAAATCCGAAAGATGTACAGAAAATGGAAGTCACTAAATTGAATGACACTTAGTCCCACTTTAATTACTTTACTATAAATGTAAACAAAACAGTATTTTAAGTACGAAATGCAGAATACAAGGTGGCCCAGAGTATTGCAGCACCATGAAAATAGTCAGGGAGGATTATTGCCAACCTTTTAAATCAAAATAACGCATCAGAACCAGACAGATATGAATCAACTTGTTTGCTTCATTTTTTCGAGGAATTGCTCTGGAGTACATACAGGATTTTATTAATTCTCCTTTCTGCATCAGCATGTATTGAATAGTATTCAGGGCGGCGTGGACGGACGGATTGAAGGGAGTTTTATGACCTAACGGCCTTTGTAGAATACGGAATCTTGAGTAGGCGCAAGTCAAAGTCATGATGGCGTGGAGAGAAATGGGGGGTCTATTCGTGTCCTCAACCCACAGGGCGGCAACGTAGACGTCATATTCGCCGAAAACATTATTTGCTCTCTCGCCACTACGACTTGAGAAAAATAGCGAGAATAGAAAATCAAACGAAACACTCAAATGAGAGTAAATTGATATGCATAGTGTTACTTTGTTACGAATTTCTTGAAACATTTTAACCAAAGTAGCCCGGTGTCATTCTGTTATGGCCAGAGTAAATTTATTTCACGGTGTAATTATCGATGCTGACTTGCTTTCTCTCCTGCAGATTCAAGAAAAAGACGAAATCTCCAAGTTGTGAACGATTATAAACGGTTGCCGAATTACACTACGGCAGCGCAAAATGGATTCAACGCAGAATTCAGGGCGACTGATGATGACTTCGTCAATATGCTGAGAGGGCAAGGAAGTGAGTAAAACGAACGTGCGATTTATTATTTTCTTTGAATGACATTTTGTGTAAACTTTCTCCAGACAATGTGCCACTGTATGCAACTGTACTGTGGTTCGACTCGCCATTGCCAGGGAGAGAAGAAGGGCTGAGGCTCACTGTTCCCGCTGTCCCCGCCAATGTGGCTGGCGTATCGGCCTGGCGAGTCACATCAACAACAATCATTATTCGGAGGGGGAGACTGATGGCGCAGCCTGCCGTTATTGCTTGCAACAGGCACCCACCACCACTGTGGTTCTCACATTTCACCGATGAGTTAAGGATCAACTCCAGGCTGCAGATTCTGATCGCCATCCACATCTACCCTCCAAGACCGATTTCTTCTCCATCCTCCTTTTCTCTCGCTTTCAGCCCCCTCCCCCAATGCCCCCCCAATGCCCCCTCCCCCAATGCCCCCCCAAATGCCCCCTCCCCCAATGCCCCCTCTCCACTCTTCTTCTGCTCCTCCTCTTGCTCCTTTTCCTTCCTTTCGCTGCTTGAATACTCCACCTCCTGCACCTCCTACTCCTATCACTCATCACTAGGCGTCTTGCTTTGGCATGGCTATGCCTGGATTCGAAAGACTCACGAACAATTCATGATTCTCAGATACCATCATTAGGATAGATACAGAAATGAGGTTATGATTCAGAACTTATGATATAGTACGCTTTGAAATTGTCTCGAAAGCACAATTCGATTTCTGGTGATGCACACACCTGCTTGCAGCTGCCAGGAAAAGTTTTCCCCCCAATGACTCTGTAGACATTTCCTCTGGAACACACGATAGAAATCAGCATTGAGAATTCTGTCGCTGTGTCTAGGACTCGGTATTGTTGTATCAGTGATGACAGTAGTCATTGAACAGCCTTTGGAAGCAATTTTCGCAGGTTTTGAGTTTTTTATTCACTTGCTGACCGTTCTTAATGCGGCTGTTGTGGCTGCGTTTCAGGCAACTGATGTTGATACCCTTCGTGATATTAGGAATGCCAATGAAATACAAAATACTTTTCTGTGCTTTCGGGAGCGCCTTGAACAAAAACTTTGTATTTTCTTGTTATCCTTGCTATGATATTTTCTTCGTCGTAGCACCTTATTTTACTTTAAATCAGTTTCGTGAGGTACCCTTTGAAATAATTAAAAAGAGAATGTCGTGTTTGTAGGCATGTAAAAGCACTTTTTCAGTGGTATTATTTTTGTTATGCTTCGCCACGCTTGTTCTGTAACATATTTTTCAGGTGATACGGAAAATTCGATGGACCTTATGTGACAGTTGCTTTTACTATTAAAGCTGACAGTTTAATAGTACATATATGAGCAAATCAAGACATACTTTACTGTGTTATTTTCAGGTGGGCAAACGTAC
>JAWQFJ010003161.1:75000-97500 GCA_034096865.1 Theodoxus fluviatilis | reverse complement strand
GAGAGAGAGAGAGAGAGAGACTGCGTGTGTGGTTTTCTGCAGTACTATTTTTGTGCCAGTTTGTCCGTCTATGTGTCTATTTGTCTGTCAGTCTATTCTTTCTTCTATACTTCCGTTCTTTCCATCTTTCCACCCTTTGTCTCCTTTTTATGTGCATGTGCGTGTGTTTGTGTATAAAATTTGCAATTGTGTGTACTGCGTCTCTGTTGTGTATTCGTTTCTATGAATATGTATGCCTGAGTATTTATGTGATTGTCTGTGGTGTGTAGAGGTTGCACATGCATACATCCAAGAGTTCGCTTGTGTGCATACCTTTCCACACTTGAATTTGAAAGCACTTAGATGCATGCTAACTATCGTAAGGAAAACTACTGTACCCTGATTGATTTTCCATACTAGTTGTAAGGCGTCTCTGTTTTGGTGGAGAATTTATTCATTTTGATCTACCGCATTGACGTTTTTAATGTTTCTAATCGTGGAGAATTGGACTTGGTCATATTATTAATGATATGGCACTGATTATATGTATATCATTTCAGAGTGAAAATATTTACATGTACCAATGGAGGATGCTCTCAAACTGGTTATGTTGGTGGATTCAGTACCAACCGTAAGTTGAGAAAGCAAACACAAAAAACTCTTAAGGTTATTGAGAATGAAAGGTAGATGCAAGTGAGATTCAAATCATGTGGGAAAACAACAACCTGAAAATACTCTAAATGCCGCATTTGGTCAATCAGCAGAGCTTCGAGCTTGTTGCTTTTTCTTGGGATTAATTGTACGTACGAAATAAATCTTTTTCTGGTTCATTTGTAATTTAATGTCATAATGTACCTCAGCCGTTGTTGAATTATCTCTAGCATTATGATTTTTACGAATATCTACAAAACAAAAAAGAATCCAAAATCTCATTTTGATCATTGTGGTCATTGTTTGTTTTATCTTCGGGATTTCTGGAGGTCTTTCTTTTACCACCAATGTGAAAATGACCTTGTCCTCCTCATTAGCTTGGTTTCATGTTGCTGCATGTGAATTAACGGTATCGATGGCGTTTACTTTAGATGCAAGCATTTATCTGTATTACTCAGCACTCTTGAACACCTGTTGCTTATTTATTGGCGCTCACTGTTGCTGTTTGTCAAACTGAGAAAGGACTATGCCCGAAACATTATGTCTTTCATTGAACCAGAGATTCAGTGACAGTGAAGCAGGCGGGTCAGACAAGCTGATGGACCACAGGATGTCGCAACAAAAAACATTGATTATTGTCGTCAGTAGAGGTTGAGTCACAAATTTATCTAAACATTTGCTTGACTCATCAAATGTATATTACATACTGTACGAATGTCAATGAAGCATTGGCATTTCTTTTACTCTATGCAGCACATATCTTTATATAAAGTGCAGTCCACTATAATAACATTTAAGCATATGCTTGCATACAATTAAGATGCTCAGTTTACTTGATTTGATTCACCAGCACCGGCACTTTTCAACAAATGTTCACTCCTCGTCAGGCTTGCATAACATGACAACTAAGACGGACTAACGGACGACATAAATAAACAGATGAACAAACAAATGAGTAGATGATCGCATATTATGTGTGTGTTTTTTAATCAAAGAAAGATTATCTAGCCCGAAGGGTTTCGTAAAAAAATTTCAACAAGTTTCTTTCTGTACACACACCTTCACATCACTTGTTTTTGTAAATGTGAGGGACAAGAAAACTCATTCAAAAGGCAATTAATAAAGTCTTTGTGTCTGTATTCTGAAAACATTTTTGGACAGGCTGTCAAAAGTTCATTAAATGGGAGTATCGATGATTAACGTTATTTTACCTATTTTACTCTCAGGATAGACTGGGTTACAGGGGAAAATATCTATGACAGCTGGGAAAGACCAGCAAAGCGAAATTATGATTCGGATCATCCGGGTACGTAAGAGCGAAACAGTAGCCGCTGATACAGAGCAGTGTAGACAGGAGAAGACAACGAGGACAGCAGACAGGCAGGCAGACTGGCTTATGTACACGCGCGCACGCGAGCACACACACACACACACACACACACACACACACACAGACACACACACACACACACACACACACACACACTTACACACACACACACACACTCACACACACACACACACACACAGATGCTCATACACACGCATGCACAAACATATTCAAGCATACACACACATACACACACATATACACACATGCACACATGCACTCACATTCTTCAGGAATCCATAATACAGTGACATCAAGGACTCTTTAACTGTTCTGTACAAACTCTTCTGTAACCTGACAGAAGAGCAAAGTTGTCTCGTAAACCACAGCTGCCTTTGCATGAACGGAGCCTTAATGTCTATTTCAGGCTCAGTGTTTTCGTTTATGCATGCATTCTTAACACAAGCTGGCACAGAGGCAGGCAGATAACAGAAGATGGACAGACAGATACTGAGACAGGTAGACTGTTTGGAAAAGCTTTCATAGATGCGCCACTCTAGTATTATCGTTTGAGGAGAGGGATATAGGAATGGCAGCCAAGCTGGCGAGCCATACAAACTGGCGGGGCCCCAATGTCTGAATGGCTGCGTTTTTACGAGTAAAAAAAACTCATTTTATCATCCTGTGTGCGTATCACTGCGAATTGACTGCGGATTAACGACCTTGATCGCTTGCCAATCAGATGCTGTGGCCCGCTAGCTTGTGTGGCCCGCCAGCTTGGCTGTCTTTCCCACACCCCTCTCCTCGGACGAGTCCAATATTATGGCCCATCTCTGGAAGCTTTTCTGATTGTTCTATGCTTCTTTCGTCCGACGGGAATCTCGCGTTTCTTACACTCCCAGTGACCCTCAATCACCTTTTGTGCATCATCTACGCATATAGCCCGTCCGATCCGTCTTAGTACAAGTATATGTACAGGATACAAAAGTTAGGAATGGTACACGTATGCTCCATGTTTTTTCAGTATGCATGGAAAAACATCGCGTTTGCTTTTTAAACAAGAAAACTAGAGCATGGGAGGGGCCAAGGAGAGACTTTCATGTTCAACTTCACCTGTGGTGGTCATACATCGCTTCTACCTCTTGTTGCTCTGTGTTTCAGCCCGCCTTTAAAAGCCGAAATTGCGTAACAGAAAAAAAGAGCTGCGATGATATTTTGCCCGTTGATTTTGCCCAGGAAATGTATGTTCTTTTTTTAACCTCTTTTGGGCGACATCGGTGAGACTTTTTGATGATTTTATTGTTGCCCAGATATCTGAAGAAAGCAACGCTTTACAGACTAAAATCCCAACTTTTCAGTACCCAGCGAGGGTCAGTCTTGTACAAGCAACATAGACTGCTCTGCCACCCTCTTTTCCGTTGCGATGTCCTCACCCGCCGCCGTTTTCGCCGCCTGTTTCCCGTGCCGCATACTCCACACACCCGAGAATTGTGAACTTTGATCACAGGGCTTATATATGCATGATCGCGTGTAGACTTTCACTGCACTGATGAAAGAGCCTACTTGGCCCCGAAAGCTTTGTAAAAAAAATTCTGAAGTTGGACAAAAGTCTCCTTGCTTCTTTTCTCTATACCTGTTTAAGTATGTTTTCAACATGATTCCTATCGGTCACGCAAGGGATGCTTAAAGAAAAGACAATTCCAATACAACAAAATATGTTTTCAGAACACATTTAAGTAAAATATGGTGGGTTTTCGTTGTGTATTTTCTTTCAGGCTAATGCATGCTTTCTACGCATTAATTTTTGCAAATGTTCTCAAGAACAACTTTTCGGTCTTTTCTGTCTGCTCGAGAAAAGAGTGTATGTATAATGTATGTATAATGTATTTATATTGCGCGCACTTCCAGCCCAAAGGCTGCTCAGTGGCGCATGCACACACTCAAAAAATGTCACGAATTTTCCATAGTTCGAGGATGTCTCTAGTAGGGGTCGACTAGGATCCCCTAGTCAGCAAGACGAGCTTGGCGGAAAAGGCACGTCTTGAGGCTTCCTCTGAAATTCTTCTGCTTTGGCTCCTGACGCAACGCCTCTGGCAGTTGATTCCATAGGACTGGTGCAGCAGAGCGGAAAGCTCGATCCCCCGACGAAGACCTAAGTGTGGTAGATGAGCACAAGTTACACTGGAGAAGATCCTAGATTATTTCTGATTTTATCATTGGAATCTCTAGAATCACATCGGCAACCCATAACAAACATTTCTCCTTGCTTCTACCCTCAGGAAAACTACGTGACATACAATGGGAAAAATCGCTCTAAACAATACTGAGATTAGACAAGGAAGTCAACGATAACTGTCAAAGTTGTGTGTGGTTTGTTGTTGTTGTTGTTGTTGTTGTTGCTGCGGCTTATGCTAATCCTAGTGATCAAATTTGACATAAAATCATAGTGAAGTTTCATATGCTTCCTCTCAATTCCAGCTTCTTAGACCGAGCTTGTTGACCTTCACGTGAGAAGGCATTTTCGTTGCCAAGGCGACTGCAGGGCGCAACACGCTGAAAGAAAGTCTTCTCGACATCTGTAAATATATAAAAAGGTTAAGATATGTAATGGATTAAAAAATTATTAAAAGTGCGTGTCCTCGAGAGTTTGTGAATGTGTGTGCAAACATATTTCATTCATGGTATCACCTGTCTGTTTGCAGCATCAGCGGACAAATCATCTCAACAAAGTCCAAGCATATCAACACAAGGTGAGTGTGAAAAGATAGGGCATTCTCAGTGTATTCGTGCCCAATAAACGCAGGGAGGCTACTGTGTATATGACCTTGCAGAGTAATGTTCAGATACTTTGTGTTATCTAAGTATACATAATTCGACAAACACGAAAAGAAAACACCCACCCCGCAAAACCCCACTTGTTGCAATTCTATATGCATCTTGACTTTTTCATACTTGCTTCAGTAATTTTGAAAGAGCACACATGTTATAATTTGAGTACTGAGTCATTCTCTATTGCTGCCCCTATTTCCTTCATTCTCCTGTATTTATATATTTTTTAAAGCACAGCTGCAAATTTTAGTAGGGAATATTAATTGGCCAGATGCACGAAACAACTGCAATTATCACAACCAGAGAATTTGTCAAATTTGTTCTATCCTGAAAAAGAGAAGGTAGGCTATAATTTTATACGCTCTTGCCTCATTTTATCGCGCTGGGATGACTGAACCACCTCGTAGAATGAGCTGGTTACCCAAAATGTCGATCTTAGAGTAACATCAGGTGCACAATCATCTCTTTTTACAGCATAGTAACCAATCTAATAATACATATATAAACCCTTTCCGTTGTATGAATGTTAAGCACGAGTGTGGCGATTAAGATGAACAGATAGACGTTATTTATCCCACACTGTAAGCAAATCTGTGTTTAATCTCAGCAGCGATGAAAACATATAGATACAGTACAGGTGCATCTTGGAACAAAGCAATACAACACAGTCCAGCAAAGGAGAGTGGCTTCTCACTTGTTCAGCACGCGCATAGGAGAGAGTACGAATGATCGTCTTGCACGCTCTCTCCAAAATTTGGAGATTCCGTACCTTTGTTGAGGGGGGAGCAGCTCAAAACTGATTGACAAGAAATTCTTGAAATGACTGCAATGCTTTTCCAACAGCATCTAGGCCGGCAATTGTACAATCTTGTTTACAAATCCTAGGTTCTTGTTCTTAATAGAAAGATTCCCCCACCATGTTGTCAGACAGTATTATATTAAGCTCCCTACCAAAGTTTTGTAGACTGTTACCAAGAGTTTGTAATGTACTTGCCACAATCTTAAAAGTTTCAAGTGTTTCATTCGCCGCAGATCTTTCTTATGCAGTCTCTCAGGGCTCTGATTCCATATAAGCTTCTACCGCCTGTGGGCTGGGGATAACGACTGACCCACTGCGTCTCCCTATGCTAGTGGTCAGTGGCAAATGAACATGGAAAGCCTGGAGTGACTATCTCTTACTGTAACTGTCTCGCGATTTTTCGTGTTCAGTGGTCTTAGCCTACAAAGGCTGATAGTTCGTGAAACTATTTATTCGACATCCATGCATCCATCCATCCACATATCCATCCATCCATCCATCCATCCATCCATCCATCCATCCATCCATCCATCCATCCATCCATCCATCCATCCATCCATCCATCCATCCATCCATGCATGTAAGTTTTTTGTCAATGACTATGCCTACGCATTCATAGTCTGACACTCTCAACTTCTGTGTCTTTTGTCCTGACTAGTTCGTATGAAACAGTTACACACGGTACGCAAAGCTGTCTTCGATACAGCCCTCTAATAGCTTCTTGGGGCGCTCCAGGCCTTCTGTGGCCCTGTAAAAACACGCTACAGAGGATCTGACAGGGGCATGTGAGAGCTGTCAATGCGAATGACATGACTTGCTCATCAGAGCCGGGCTTCCAGAATATGACCTCCTCGCTGACTGGGCGCTCCTTATCAAGGACGTCGCAATTACACACCCTGTCCTGCTGCTTGATTCCCTTAATTGAGGGCAGAGCTCTAATGCTGAAGTGTTCGAGAGGTAGAGGCGCTAGTGCGCTACAGAATATAACGGCTCGTTGAGGTTTGAGATCCTATACTTTTTCTGTCTGCCCCACTCAGGATGTCCAATTCTATATTGGCAACTTTGGCTCGGTTGACTGGAGATAAAATGTACCGCCATCTCCAATGTATGTGCGTCGAAAGTCGCTTTGTGATGCCCCTGTCTTTATCCCATTTACACGTGCAGAGCAGAGCCAACAAGCAAAGTTCTTCCTCTGCAGATTTCACCGCGGTGATCATTCTAGCGGTGCTGTGTGCAGTCCTGGCTGTTGCGCTGGTCATCTCGAATGTCTATCATTTGAGGTAAGCCGTTACTCTATGTTACTGTTTCTGCATTTGCTCAGTTTCATGTTAACTTAAGATTTTAAGGGCACAACTTCGACCAAATATTGTGTTCAGCATATACAGAGAACAAATGACCATGCATAACGAATGTGATTTGTGACCTGAGGTCATCTGTGGCTTTGTACTGCGTGTAACGCTGCTCCGTCACTGACAGGTACAGACGGCGTCACGGCAAAGCAAGGGACCCTACCTACGCCATGACTGCCGCGGTTCCAGCACCTGAGGAGGCCCATCCCTACGCGGAGCTCTCGGCCTACAGCAACCTGGCGTCTGTCAGATCCACTCCTAAGTAGAGGAAGGATCGGTCAACGCAATGACTTCTGTACTCTAACCTTCGCTTATCAATCTCTGATCAAGATTGCACACCTAGTAACAACAATTTAAGAACTCGATCTAAGTAGCATGCACGGTGGAGATGTCAAAGCGGTAACCATGTCGATGTTCAGAAGGCAAGAAAAGAACCCTTCATATCTGGCATATACCTGTACCCCTTAATGCGGTCTTGCGTTTTACCTGATGAAGGAGCTAAGAAGCTCCGAAAGCTTGTAAGAATAAAATCAGTTGGACCGAAAACCTCTTTCGTCATCACTTTTTTCAGAAGGCAAGGCAGTTTCAAATCTGCCTTCTTTTTGTTGGGGTGGGGGGTGGGGTGGTGAAGGGAGGGGGGGTTACAGGGGGGAGTGGAGGGGGGGTCACGTCGTTGTGTTTGCTGCTCCGAAAATGCATACATGCGAGAAATTAATGCAGGATGTATTGCTATGGTTTTCTTATGAATAATCATGATTTAGGACAACGTAACAAGACTGAATGGTGTTGCATGTGACACAACCTTTCGTCTCACAACAGAGAAACGAGAAAATCAATCACTCGTTGCTTTAAATTCAGCTGTCTCATATAGCAAGATGTTATATTTCAAACTGTATTGTGTTTGGCAAAGTGTTTTCAATATGCATATTCATATACTCAAGCCCAGGATGTAATATTAAAATATTGCAGTCATTTTTGCACAAATCAAGCTTCTTTCGTAGTAGTGGTGGTGATGGTAATAGTAATAGTAGTGGTGGTAGTAGTAGTAGTAGCAGCAGCAGTACTGATTGTAGTAGTAATTGTTATTGCAGCTGTCTTTACTTTTGTTGTTGCTATTGTTAATGTACATTATGTTACATAACATATTACTAAGTTGATTTTGACTAATAAACCTTTGCTGCTTTAATTTTTTTTATCTTCGTGTTGTTTTATTGCTGGTGTTGCTGCTAATAAACAATGACAATTATTTTTCAAAACGACTGGATTAACATGTCAGTGAATGACAAAATGAATTATCGATGCATCAAACGTTCGCTAATAAAGTAGTTGTGTCGGCAGGACTGATTGTGTTGGTTTGTGTTTGTTTTCGTTGGTTAGGCTGGTGAGGTTAGTTTGGTTGGGTGGATTCCTTGTTGGATTTATTGGGGTGTGCTTTTTTCTTTCAAATACGTCATTGTCCAAATCAAGAAAATTCAGTTAGTTATTTATCTTTAAAGTTGTACTTCAACACTCATTATGTACAATAAAGTGTGGATTGGTTAACATATGACTATATGGATTTATCTGAGAACAGAACAAACGTAAGTTTGCGATGAAATTCATCCCAGATGTGCATTTTAAAATAATTTCCAACAAAGCGACATTGTACCAATAACACTTTTCACAAAAGATCATCCACATCTCCATTTTGAACAGTCATGAAAGCCATTGTAATCGAAAGACCTTTTAGCTGTCATTTAACAAGCTACTAGGCCCTGGAATCACCTGAAAGAGAAAATGGCGTTGTTCAGCCTGAAAAGCAACGCAGCATAGACATCCATTTTCAGCTCGCCGAATATCTTTCAGCTCAATCTTCATTCGTAGACTCCTGTAACACCCCCCCCCCCCCAAATCTCTGAAAGAAAAGAAAAAGAAAAAGGGAAGAGGTGCAGGGCAAAAGGAATGAGGGTGGTGTATATATGTGCGTGTGTGTGTGTGTGTGTGTGTGTGTGTGTGTGCTTCTGTGTGTGTGTGTTTGTGTGTGTGTGTGCTTCTGTGTGTGTGTGCTTCTGTGTGTGTGTGTTTGTGTGTATGTGTGTGTGTGTGTGTGCTTCTGTGTGTGTGTGTGTGTGTGTGTGTGTATGTTTGTCTGTGTGTGTGTGTGTTTGTGTGTGTGTGCGCGCGCCTCTGTGTAAGTGCGCGCCTGTGTGTGTGCCTCTGTGTGTGTGTGTGTTTGTGTGTGTGTGTGTGTTTCCGCGCCTGTGTGTGCGTGTGTGTGTGTGCGTGTGTGTATGTGAGTGTGTGAGAGAGAGGGAGAAGGAGGAGAGAGGGAGGGAGGGTGAAGAGAGGGGGGGAGAGAGAGGGAAGGGAGAGAAAGGGGGGAGAGAGAGAAAGGGGGGAGAGAGAGAAAGGGGGGAGAGAGAGAAAGGGGGGAGAGAGGGGGGGGGAGAGAGAAGGGGGGGGGGAGAGAGAGAGGGAGAGAGGGGGAGAGAGAGAGAGGGAGAGAGAGAGAGGGGGGGAGAGAGAAAGAGGGGGGCTGGGATAGAGAGAGAGGGGAGAGAGGAGGGGGAGAGAGGTGGAGAAAGAGGGGGGGGATAAAGGGGAGAGAGAGAAAGAGGGATGGGAGGAGAGAGAGAGGGAGGGAGGGGAGAGAGAGAGAGAGGGGGGAGAGAGGGAGGGGGGGGGGAGAGAGAGAGGGGGGAGAGAGGGGGAAGAGGGGTGGGGGATAGAGAGAGAGGGGGGCAGATAGAGAGAGGGGGGAGAGAGGGAGTTGGGGAGAGAGGGGGGAGAAAGAAAGGGAGGAGTGAGAGAGAGGAGGGGAGAGGGGGGGGGGGAGAGAGAGAGAGAGAGAGAGAGAGACAGAGAGAGAGAGAGACAGAGAGAGAGAGAGAGAGAGAGAGAGAGAGAGAGAGAATAGATGCACTTGCATTCGATGCTGACCTGTGGAGTAAGACCCCTGGTCAGCCAAGAAGTCTTCTAATAAAAGCTGTCGACTCCTCCACTCCTGTCTCCGTCACCTGACAAAAGGCGTTTGTCCTTGTGCTTGTGATTTCCTTTCTTAAATACAGACAAGTAACTTGTCGTGGTTTCACTTGTCCTCAAAATATCGTCATGATTTACTTTTTTCATTTACTCAAGAGTTGTGATTAAGTGCTTGATATCTTGCCAAACAATGCGATACCTACCCCAATGTCAAACCATGAATGCCAAAAGAACTGTAGCAGAATGCCATGTAAACAAGTTTCCGGGACAATTTCAACAAGCTCCAAGCATCCTACATGAGGCAATTTTCACTGTCTTCCTAAAGACTTCTTTTTGCCACATGATACGTCATTTTTCTGCTGATATGGCGAACATGTAGCAACATTTCACTTCATTTGTAAATTACTTTTAGCAGTTGCTGTCGTAATGTACAAATGCATGGCAGATGACACAATTAATTCCACAATCTAATGAAAAGAGCAACAATAATGCACGAAATGTTTTGTAAAAATATATTTTATTAAAACTGATGAGGAAGCACAGAGATTCATTTTAAGTAGGACAATTAATGACAGAGGCTGCAATGAAAAAGGATATTTCAAGGTACATGATTATGAATTTATGAACGTAAAAAAGTTTCAATAACAATTGATACATTGCAACACAATCACAGAGTTTCTTTGACGTAGGTCAAATTCATTTTCTACTAAAACCATTTGAGCTATCTACTGAGGATAGACATGAAACTCCATCCAAACTACTCTAGCGACCGATACTGTACAAAAAGCACAAATTAATTAAAAAGCCCTGCAACTCAGAACCGCAACATACATCCATTGCATTATGAAAAGAAAAGAACTATCCCACCCTCACCCCCAAAAAGCATAGTGTACTGGAAACACAAAATGGTTCAACAGGAAAGAACCAAAGAGCATTATTTGAATTACTGTTTTGTAAATGGTCTTCACCCAGAGTTTGAAATATTTAGCTAAGTGCCTGTAATACTTTTCTTTCGACATCTGACGTACGAGATTTGTTCCACAGCATTGCAATTTACATCTACGTGGTGAAATCTATAAACGTGCAGATCTTTTCTTTGGTAAACCGTGATGGTTCAGGCAGATCCACAACTGGTCAAACATCTCGGGAAAGCGAATGTACGTGTGGGGATGTCACATCGAGAGTATTTCGAGTTCTTGTGCACAATGAGATGTACGTCATTCCCCCATGGATTCTGCGGTCATGCTAGGAAAAATATAGCACTCGGATTCAAAAGTTCTGCGTTCAGAACTGTTCAGTAAACAGGACTTGTGACCGAAGTTGAGACACTAAAAGAAGGTATAGATAACGAGCAATATCTTTACAAGGAAGACGATATCAGTCGATTGAATGCTCCTAAGATTCGTTGCAAATAATAAATATTATGTAAGGCATTTTCCATCTGTATTAGCAGTTCTTCTGCCATTGTGGAATGTCATCTACCTCGATACACTCTCTGAAATGAAGTAAGGGAGCATTTTCATCCTAGCACGATAACCTGCAGGAGCTTTTTACTTTGACATGTATAAGTTGTAACTTTCGATAAACAATAAACATTTATCTAATATTAAAATGACAAACTATGTAATACTCTCATACTGAATACATTCCTAGTAATACATGGAAAACGATGCATTCACAAAAAGGTCATCAACTGCAAAATCATTTCAAAATGTAAGGGTGTCATCTGTTGGAATATATAACAAAGATAAAGACATATTTCTCAGAATAGCAAATAGTGATTGCTGTAACTGCATAGTTTGATATATATGTATCTTGCAAGTTGGTATGACCGACTGGTAAAATTCAAGAAAAGTTTTACAGTGCGGTTTGACAACATGTCAGGTTTGCTAAACACACATACTGAGATTTAATGAAATGCATTACGTGAGATAATGTCATCTGGATGAAATGGCACTACTAGGATACTGCGTACAGGGAACACTTGCACCTCTCTGTGAATATTCATGAATCATTCCTTGACAATATCATGATATCAATTATGCGCATTGGTACAACATTCACAGGACATGATAATAATTTGGTGAACGAACTTCATTAAACACACTATCATAACATAAAACGTACACACGAAAAAATACAAACACGATATATTATTTTCAAAAAATGTGAAAACTCTTCTGTAACCACGTACAAAGATTATTAACGAAGCAAGGTTTTGATTAACTATTAAAACATGGCAAATATACACTTTGGCTAAGGATGGGAATGAAGCGACTCAATCTTGAAATGTTTCGTTATACACCTTCGACGTCATGAACGCCCAAATCACAAGCACTGAATTTTACGTAATACCAGTTTAGTGTGCATTATTTGATTTTTATCTGGGTAGCATATGAAACATCTATGTCAGTGACATCCCTCCGTGAGACACCACTAGTATCCAACAGCACAAAATATATAACAAAAATAGACACAAACTCAAGCACGACGTGTCTGTTGGAGCACGTCTTGCCTCGGTACTCCCAGCAGTGAGAGACGACAAACACTATGCGGTCTGTTTCCAACACCACAACAGACGTGTAAAGCATCACAGGAACTTGCGTCAGTGTTGCGCAGGCGCAGAGACAGATCACAGTTGTGTAGTTGGTTTGCCGTTCTCCATGTTGACGTAGATGTCACTGGGATCATTGGCTGGAAAGGCAAAACAAACAAATAGTTGGTTTTCACTGGATGCAGAATGCATCACAGATGTTGTCAAGAAATTACTACAGCATCAGGATTAAGGCATTGCATGTAGAAGCATCAGTTTCCGAGGAGAAAAAAAAACATACTAATATCGATGTATTACCTCTAATGCTCCATGGAATGAAATACCCTATGACATAACGAGTGTTTGTGCGTACTTCGCAGTCTCTTTCTCTTTTCTTCATCAAAATAAACATGGTTTCCCCCTCAACTAGTGCGATCATCTCATAATCATTAACAAACTAGACTATATCAAACGCAATCGTTTCAATGCACACGCATTATTTAGGAAATATTAAAACTGTCAAAATGTAAACAACCAATGTAGTTCACAAAATATATGCCATTTCAGAAGAAAAAAGGTGAGTTAAAAGTTTGTTGGGATTTTTTTCAGTGATGCAGCAATATAAATCTGCAAAATATTACAGGTAGAACAAATCAAATATCAAAATAAGCTTTTCATTAAATATAACGTCAAGACAGAAAAGATCACCCTACAATATATAGAAAATTTACATCTTGAAGATTCAGGTCATAATTCAAATAATCGCATCTGACATTAATGTTGGACTGGAAAATTACCCTGAAGTGGTCGCAAACATATTCTACGAAAGGGTTACATCCCTTCTCCACAAACTATCTTCAAATAAAAGCCCTAACGAGTTGTCTCCCTTTACCTCACGATCCTCTATCAACATGCTTGTCTCCAACGTCAAGAAAATGAAAATATGACAACGCGTCGAATGTCTCAATGTAAGAAAAAGCGACAGGCTTCGACAGCATGAGCTCAAGCGTTTCATGAATGCTGTAACCTACAAGCTCAACTCCTTTAGCAAATATGTGCATTTTCAGCATTTCAAAGCCAAACTGTCCCAACAAAACTTTGAAAGGCTAAATTCACATCTATCTGAGAACACTACAAAGGTATCAGTTTGACATCATACAAAAATAACCACCTCTGGGTTCCCGAAGTACAGTCTGCAAAAGCGAGTGGTTTATTCAGATACTGAGCGGCGAAGCGGTTCAACATACTTCCTTTAGTTCTGACAAAATAATTACTCACCTTTTTCTTTAGCTCGGCAGACACACAAAATGATCATTAAATATCTCTTTGCGTAGTTCATGCAGAGCCAGTGTGACTTACTGAATCCCTGGTTTTCGTAGATGTTGTCGTTGCCGTAGTTGCTATCGTTGCCGTAGATGTGATCCTGCTCTTGCTGGGATTTTATCTTCCTGTCCAGTATCTCCTTCGTGGTGTCGAAGATGAATGTGTACTGTTTCTGAAAGTCATGAAAAACCGAACTAAGCTAAAATAGTTCGATTACTGAGTATGTACTTCTCTATCTCTCCCTCCCTCTCTCTCTTTGAAAAAATGCTCTGCTTGTAAATGCTACGTTGAATGTGTGCTTTAAGCGGCTATTTAGTCACTGGCAAAAGCACCGCTATTATGACGCATCAAATAGTGCATGGATCCTAATATTTAAAAACATTCTTAATTTCATCAAAGGAGAAAGAAAACCCTGTTCCGTGGAAGCTAGCATAATTCTCTGGCATGCGTTTTATGTACACGCCAGTGGACAGGCAGGGATTGAGAAGTGCTTTCGCATAAGCACCGACAGACAGACACACATACAGACAGACAGCATGCATGCATGCAGACAGACATACAGTCAGACAGACATACAGACAGACAGACAGACAGACAGACAGACAGACAGACAGACAGACAGACAGGCAGACAGGCAGGCAGGCAGGCTGGCTGGCTAGCAGGCAGGCGGCATGCAGGCAGACAGACAGACAGACACACAAACAGACAGATACACAGTCAGACAGACACACACAGACAGACAGACAGACACACCGATATCCAGACCAACAGACAAGCTAGAAAGCAGACAGACAGACAGACAGACAGACAGACAAACACAAACAGACAGAGAGAGAAAGAGAGAGAGAGAGAGAGAGAGAGAGAAAGAGAGAGAGAGAGAGTGGGTGGGGGTGGGGGGGCCGCAGACGTACAGAAAGACAAAACAAACTGAAACCCAGACATACAGGGAGACAGATACATGCACGCGTTCACGCGCATACACAGACACACATAGATAAACAGAAACACACACACACACACGCATGCACGCACGCAGACACGCACGCACGCACGCATGCATGCACACATTTAAAGCAACAGGCAGACATGCAGAAAGAAGAAACAGAACCAAGCTCACAATCCTATTGAGAGAGAAAAAGAGGGAGGCCAGAATAGTTTTAGGTCTTACCTCTGTCTGCACCATGGAAGAAACACAACCAAGCTCACAATCCTATTGAGAGAGAAAAAGAGGGAGGCCAGAATAGTTTTAGGTCTTACCTCTGTCTGCACCATGGAAGAAACACAACCAAGCTCACAATCCTATTGAGAGAGAAAAAGAGGGAGGCCAGAATAGTTTTAGGTCTTACCTCTGTCTGCACCATGTTCTCTCTGTTCTCCCTCATGCGGAGGACGAGGCCGAAGATGTCCAGCTTGGCCTCCAGTTCCTTGTCCCGGATGAACTGCTGGACAACGTCCAGTGCGATGAAGGTCCCTGTGCGGCCCACGCCCGCGCTGCAGTGGACCACCATGGGGCCCGTGTCGCTGGGCTTCCGCTCCAAACGCACCATCTTGATGAACTCGATGACGTCATCAGGCGTCAGGTTGGCGCTGTAGTCCTCCCAGCCTGGCAGGAAGAACTGCTTGACCTGACGTGTTTCGTCACCCTGGAAGACAATGTTGCATGGATGACACACAGTCACCAGGAAGACAGACACAAGATAATCACCTGAGAGACAGACACGAGTCACCAAGAAAACAAATGCAGGTTGGCGAAAGACACACAAACACCTTCATGTGGATTTCAGAGAAGGTCTCTGGGAAGATAATCACAGGCAACAGGAAGCCAGACATGGTCATCTGGAAGAAAGGCACTGAGAGTCAGATGAAAATAATCAGCACGTGTGTCTTGTCGAGACTGGCTGTCGAGTGCATGCTTCATGGAAACCCTTGCTATTTGGTTTCATACACTAAAGGCTTATTCAGGAGTACTCAGCGCTGCATGAGCGCTTCATGTTGACAATTGAGCGCTCTTTGCCACTCCTGAACGCCTCAGATTTTGTGCAGCGCTTCACTTGTTAAAGGGGAGGTAAATCTTCTGCGCCAAATGTTGTGTTGATAGACGCGAAGAAAGTGTTTTCTTTGCCACAGACATCGTTTATGCACGTTTAAATGTATTCTGCATGAATAAAGTCCACTACTGTGTCATCCTTACTTGCCATTACTCGCGCATACAGGGCGCTTGGGGCAAATAAAGCCCGTTCCAGTCCCAAAATGATGTTTCTGAGGGTTGTTTTACGCATCGACGGCCAGTGCGGGATCAAATACGCCATTTTTAATGTGATGCAAAATCATCAGAATCACGTCGGATTGGTGATTCACAGCGCTGCTAAGCGCTGAGTGAATCACGCCCCAAAATTGTCGTTCTGGAGTGAATCACATGCAGCGCTGAGCAGCGCTTAAGTCTTCATAAAAGTACATCCTTTAGCTGCAAACGGAAAAAAGAAACTGGCGGACTTCGATGAAGTGTCAGCAAGATTATCAAGGTGGCCAGGCTGTTCTTAATGATCTTGGTACAAAGCCGATGAACTTCGACAAAGTTTATCTTCAGTCATATTGTCTGTCCCAGATTTAAACGCACGTTTTTCAGTGATCCAAACTGACAATATTTTCCCGAATGTTTACCTGTTTTACGCGCAGTTTTAGGGCCAAACATGAAAAGCATTATATTCTGAAGACCATGCCTTCAAAAGAATGAAACATTAAAAAATTTGATGATCACTGAAAGGAAAAGTGTGTATTCGAGATGGTGGAAGGGCTGCTGCTCAGAATATCTCCTCAAAATAAACCCTCACAGCACGACGCAATACTGCACCATCACGTAGTCTCATTTCAAGAAGCCCAGGGACACTCTAATCAACACCTCATCATTCTTCTCAGTGCACCGACTACGTCAAAGTGGTCTAGCAAAACAGTCTTGGCATCCCTTGCGCGCCTAAAATGCAAAGGAATAGAGCGAAAGACCACTCACCAGGGAGACTCGGAATACGCGGATGACGTATTTGTTCAGGGTGGAGGAGCTGGTTGTTTCCACTTCGATTTCCCCATAGATTTCAGGGGAGTTGACTTCAGAGGGCCAGTACTGGTCCACCTTGGCCTGAAAGGCAAGGCATCCTCGGTCAGTTTCAGTGACAGCTCAAAGAGTTCCCTCCTAAGGGATGTCTCACTGCAACCTTCCATGGTCATTCTGATGCTGCGCGATGAGATTAGGAATGTTTAAATAGGATACCTTGTTTCAGACATTGACCTGTAGTATATTAAACTTGTTAGAAACCTGACCAGACGCAGCGGCAACTACTATAACAACAACAACAACAACACAGCCACATCAACTACAACAGCGACTGCAATAGAATTACCGCATAATCATAGACCAAATTAGAACACAGAAGGATGTATTTATTCAACAATTAAAATAAACTTGATCTGTTGACGTGATCTTACCCTTCCTTTCTCCATCAGGTCGGAAAGGCAGACGATGACGTTGCACTTCTGCTCCCAGATCATCCTCCAGAGATCGGGCACCGTGTGGACCAGAGGACCTTGGCAGGCGATGTACTCACGCACGGTGTTGTAGCCCTGTGTCATCACATCAGTGTTATGCTCGTCGCCTTTTCTCTAGAGCTCTACAATCAATTATGTCCCAACATCTGCTCTAGTGTCTGTCTTTTTGCCCGCCTGTCTGTCTTTTTGTCTCCCCAAAGGGCCGTCATTTCATACCATCCTTTCAAATTTTACATCCCCCCCTCCCCCCCTCCTCTCTCTCTCTCTCTCTCTCTCTCTCTCTCTCTCTCAGATACTTTAATTAGGTATTTTAAAAGTTATGCTCAAACTGTACAATGCAATCTTGATAATTTCCAATTAGATGTTACTTGTCCCAGAATTATGCTCATCAGTGCATCATACTGCACGTAATCGATTCCTATCATGCAAAGGTGCGTGTACGTGCATGAGCTTCGGACACCTGTCATACAATCCGTTCAGGCAGTCCATGTCAATGGGCTGATATCATGATATGCTAACATCAACGAAAACATCTGTTCTATCGCAGATCAACAAAAAATTAATGAAGTACGAAACAATTGAATTGCCTTAGCAAGACTTTCTCAGTGTGCAATTGGTTAGCAATTCACGTGCACAACATTTTCAGATGTTATCTGTCACAGCAAGGTTGCTTTCACTTCCAGTGTCTTCATAACGGTCATATTCTGAGTTCATCATTGTGCGATGGTTTGCCTTCTGTAGAAAATCCTTGGAAAATTGAATCTAGGAGCATACTGTCAGATCACAGTTAGAGTATGAATCACTAAAAGAAACAACAAAGAATTTAAAGATAATAAAAATGCAACACTACAGTGTTTGATTTGAACTTAGACTCTCTAACGTGTTATGCAAAGATAGCGCCAAGTCTTAACATAACTGCATTTTTGTCTGGTGTGATTCCAAGTCGGAGTATGACTGAGACTTGACAAACTAAACGCTATGACCGAGTGTTGTGACAACTGAATATTGTTAAATGCATTTCTGGCGTGATGCCTGACAGACGTGGAAAAGGTACTCTACCGGCAGATAGTTGGCGTTGATGTAGTCGGAGCTGTCGTGCTCACTCAGAGGAAGAAGTTTCACGCGGCTGTGGTCAACTGTTAAAAAATTGTTAGAAAACTTACTTTTTCGTTGATACTACACACAACAATTTTATACACACGCACACACACACACACACACACACACACACACACACACACACACACACACACACACACACACACACACACACACACACACATCCTACACGGATATTTTATCACTGCTTCATCTAGCTCTATTTACATGTCTGCTTAAATGCTGCGTGTCTGGCATCTGTGTGGAGTTCAAATTGCAAACACTCAGTACGAAATAAGTTCCACTAGCACAACACAGGTATGACATCTTGTTCTCCGAACTCATTCTATAGGGTAGTGAACGCAAGTCTATTGTGCTAAGCTAATTCTGCACTACAAACACGTTATAAAAGAACACATCTGCTGAAGTACCTAACTATTACGCAGTGTTCATAATGCCCTAACCTCTATTTAAATTCTCATTTTCCTAAGACGGAGTATACGAAAATTCGGAAATACCGTTACAATTTCTCCTTTTAATACATTATCATCACTTTCAGATGTGTGTTCGTGGCGTGTGCATGTGTGTGTGTGTGTGTGTGTGTTGTTTGTGTGTGCGTGTGTGTGTGTGTGTGTGTGTGTGTGTGTGTGTGTGTGCGTAAGTGCGTAAGTGTGCGCATGCGAACGTGCCTAGGCTTGTATTTGTCTGTGCTCGGGTGTTTGGTGAATGTGCGCATGCATGCCTGCAAGCGTAACATTGTCTTGAACTAAACCTGAACGATCTTTCAGACTGCGCAGAGACAACGACTTTCCATGACAAACTACCATCACTTACAGGGCAGAATATTGACGTAGCGATTCTTGACCTTGATGTCATCCCGTGACCCCACGTCTTTGGAATGCTTGGGGCTGAGTGACGTCAGGTCCTAAAAATACACAACGTAGCCCAGTGATCTGCACCATTCGAAGAGCTGTGTTATGTCAATAGTTTCCCGCAACAAGCCCATTCCAACCCGGCAAAACAAAATAATATTGTTTAGTATTTCTGAATCCATTTGGCTGCCAAATCTTTAATGAGACCAGTAATCTTGCTTTCTCAGTATTGCACTACCAGCTACATTTGTAAAGAACACGCAGAACAGCAAGTTTAACGCATAGCATGGATGGATGGATGGATGGGGGAGTTTAAAGGCCTATCAGCTTTGTAGGCTACATAAGGCCACAACGTAAAGAAACACTTATAACGCATAGCAAAGACCAGCTCAAATGACCTTATTTACGGCCTCTTTTTAGATAAGAACGAGTTCAGTGAAAAACTCTCGACACGGGCACTGCATGGTTTGCTTCTTGGTCATGAGAGCACCCTAGGATGCGATTCCGAGAAAACAATGTGGCGTGCAAAGTTAGATAATCCCGATTGTATTCTTGGGTTTGTTATGCTTGCCTCCTTCATTTTCGTTGGTATTCTAGTAAACAAAATGTCGCGAGACCTGTCCTCTTTCTATGAGATCTCATTCAGGTCTCTGTTTCCCAAGTCGTAAGCACAGCAATTCGGGGATAATTTAACAGATTTCGACTCACAAAAACATATGACGCTAACACAAAACTATTAATGAAGGCACAGACAGCCGTTTGAAACTGAGAAGGCGCACTGCAGTCTGTTTGTAGTCTCACGAAATACATGTATGTAAAATTATATTTTACATTTCTCAGAGTGTTCAAGTCACGAAGATGCGGGAAGATACTGCATTGTAAGCGATGGAGTCTACCTCAAACTCCTCCGAGAAGCGCAGGTTGGAGTCCTTGTGCATCTCGTACACGTGCTGGTTGAAGTCCTTGAGCTTGACAGGCCTGCAAGAAGGACATGACAAAGCGGCTGTCATCACGGACTTTACGGTTCGCCAGCGACGATCGGCAAGGCACACCAATGAATAGAAGAAACGCGGCAGAGGCAACACTGTGATTACAAAGGGTCAACATGTCATGGCCAACCTCACGAACATGTCTCATTTCTCTTTTATATGCCATACAACAATAAAAATGTAGTTAGCTTATTCGAGACAATAGTTATAACATCTGCCGGGCTAAATACCCCTCTACAAGCAAACCATGCCCTTCCTTTTCATTTGTAAAACTCTACTTGACAAAACAATTAAATCTTATACTGATCACAACACTCAAATAGCCGTATGTAATAGGAAACAAGAAGGGCAAAGCCCATACGACTCACATGCTTGACCTTGACCTTTATATGACCTTGACCTTCAGGTGACCTTCAAGGTCAAGGTCAAACAACTAAACCTACCAATGACATCATACACTAAGAAATGCTTTACACATTTTTCCTACCAAAATACATGTGACCTTGACCCAAGGTCAAGGTCATCAAAGGTCATGCAACACAAGCTGTTAATTCAAGACATAGGAAGCACAATGGTGCTTATTGGCACTTTCTACCATGAGATATGGTCACTTTTAGTGGTTCACTACCCCATTTTGGTCACATTTCATAAGGGTCAAAGTGACCTTGACCTTGATGATATGTGACCAAATGTGTCTCATGATGAAAGTATAACATGTGCCCCACATAATTATTAAGTTTGAAACAGTTATCTTCCATAGTTCAGGGTCAAGGTCACTTCAAAATATGTATACAATCCAACTTTAAAGAGCTCCTGTGACCTTGACCTTGAAACAAGGTCAACCAAACTGGTATCAAAAGATAGGGCTTGCTTTGACCTATATACCACTTGTAGCTAAGGTCGCAATTCTCAATAACGTGGGAGAAAATTGGGAAAATGTGAAAAATGACTGTTTTTGAGACCACATTTATGGCCCCTGCGACCTTGACCTTGAAGCAAGGACAAGTCACTATGTATGTTTTTTGAGGCCTTGTTATCATACACCATCATGCCAAATTGGGTGTTGATAGACTTAATAGTCTCTGAGAAAAATCCAACGTTAAAGTTTTTCACGGACGCCCGGACGCCCGGACGCCCGGACGCCCGGACGGACGACACGGGTGAGTACATAGACTCACTTTTGCTTCGCATGTGAGTCAAAAAGTGACTATTTAGACTATTCACCTTTTCCGTGGAATTTCTTGCTTGGGTACTTCAGGAATAATAACGCCGCTGTCCCTGTCCCTGGATTTGCTTTGGAAAAAAATTATATTCATTGTTAGATTCACAAAAAGTAAGAAACCTTGCAACATCTGATAGTTCCATCATGTCTGGTTCTCCCCCATCAAGCCATTTTGGTTGCCTGTACATGTGGGTCTTTTGACTGACCAAAGCAGCAATAATTACCACAACGGAAAACCAATGGGAAAACTCAACATGATGTATGGTATTCAAATATCACAACAGCAAAAAACCCATCATAAAATCAGTGGATTGGAAACCAAAGGAACTTCGTGCCCACAGACTCTTGATTCATCTTGTGTTTTGCATTTCCAAAGCTTTCTGCGAACACCACAGGACTAGTAACACAAATACTCTCAGACCACCAGACGTCCTACATGCCTCCAGTGCAAAAGACCTGGCACCACACACAAGATATTAATTCTACACGAACCAGCACGAGTTTTTCATCGTGTGATATCGACTGCCAAGGTAGTCCGACTAAGGGGAGGGGGGGGGGGGGGGGGGGGGCGAGGATACTCGACTTACGACCAGGGGCCTGCCTTCCTCTTGTACAGGATGAAGACCACGAGAGCGATGACGAGGGCAGCAGCTGCTATGCCCCCAATCACACCGCCCACGATGGAGGGAACAATGTCGGCTGAAATCATGGGCAGCAATATCAGAAAAGTTACCACAGGCATTCCAAATGAAACGGGATGCGAAAAACTACACTGGTTTCAGTTTGGCAGCTTTTGTTACACGGGTTTTCTGGAGGTAAAACGCCTGGATAACATTCGACTTGAACCTTGTAAGTTTGATAAATAGATTTGACAACTGATTCAGCTGCGATACATGCTGGCTATTCATTATTTTCTTTCAAATCTAACACATTCATTAAACAAATAACCATTGCAAAACATTAGAAAGTGACGACGTATGCGAGAGGATATGAAATGTAAGACTTTGTAAAGTTGCACAAACAGT
>JAWQFJ010003161.1:50000-70000 GCA_034096865.1 Theodoxus fluviatilis | reverse complement strand
GGAACAAGGCACAAGGTGCCGAGGAGAGCCAGGCGACAGGAGGAGAGAGAGGAAGAGGCATAAGGACGAGGAGGGAACACGCGACAGGCACATAGAGGAGAGAGGACGGCACAACGCCCAGACTGCGGGTTCTTCCTTTTTTTTTTTTTTTTTTGCAAGGGGAGATAAGGGCTCCGAAACGAAGGGTAAGACAGAGAGACACCCATTCTCTTTAGCAGGGGGAAACCATGCTGCACCACCTGGCTGAGGAGGCCAAGTCTCTGTCGTAGCCCCTCTCAATGTGACCCGAGGTCGCCCACGGCTGCCTCCGCTGGACTTCCTGTCCACCGGCCTCAAGGAAAGTCTTCGCCAAAGATACGACGGTTGTCAGCGGGTCAGAGCTCTCATATCATATTGTCTGAACGGCAGTCAGCACTGCACACACACACAAAACTATGGTTGTACACTTAAAATAGTCTTTCACAAAGCAGTAAGTTTGCAGCGATGCATCCATCTAAATATTTAGGCCAGTTTTTTCTTTTTTGCTATCTGTTTTTCTAATGTGTTTTTGCAATTTCCACGGGTATTTTCCGGCAACTTATTCAATATAATCCTCGCCAAAAGTAAATCGGAGTTAAGCATTGTACCATGTGAGGCTGAACTACTTTTTATATTAAAGTGTCGCCGACCATTCACCGTCGAGATAGTGCAAAAAGCAACGTTTTCTTTCGTCCTCTATCGAGGAAACCAGCATGTTACACAGTGGTTCCTCATCGGTAAACTACAAACCATGAAAGTCTCTTGTGCATTAGCTTGCAGGTGAACTGCCCACGACATCGCTGCAGGGCGGTCTGGTCAGAGCATCGGTGAGCGCCTGAATGGAGGTGGCGGTGACGCCCGAGGCGGTCTCCTGTATGGCCACAAGCGCAGCGCTTGTCCTGGACCCACAAAACCTCTCACTGTCGTGGCTGGCCACTGGCTCGACCTTCAAGCCCGCTCACTGAACCAGGTACCCAGGCACCGCGCCACTGACATTGCCTTGTGAAGTTTGACCTCTAGTAGAAATCGAGGCAAAGGTTCTATTATTCTGTTGTTTTTTGACCTTTGAATTCTATGTACATGTCGGTGTTCACCTCAAGACCTAGTCGGTCCGCAGGCATATCACGCGGCTACTCTGNNNCAATAGTGATTATTCTGGCAAGTTGTCCCTGGTGTTATTTCTCACTCCTGGGTGGGGAGAAGCAATGCGAGTTAAGCATCTTGCTCAAGGATGCAACCAAAGACTATAATCTTTGATGCAACTCCGAGTACCGCGCAGGTTCGAGCGCTCCACCGTACTCGCCGGACGTCGCTGCGAGAACCACTCGGCCACCGAGCCCCCCAACATGTAGATCATGTAGATCATGTTGCATAATTACGAACCACAGCATGTTGACCCTACCGTGTTGAGTGAGCACATACACGATTAACTTTACGTTTAGCCTAATCAGTAATCGACATGCACGCAGATGCACCACCTGTCCTGTAGCCAGTAGCCTGTACTCGTTTTAATTGATATGTTGAGGAAAAACAAAGAATAGTTTTCCCGTCTCTGGACTGCACATGAAGCAGTCATATGACATAATGCAAAACTCGGACAATGAATTATTCGCTTCAGTGGCAAAGGTTGGGATGTAGAGCGATAATTCGTAATGCGTGTGCGCCTCTCAGCTGTAGCGAACGCTTGTGCCACATCTCCCTTTAGCAAAATCTCTGATTGGTTCATTGCGGATATCTGGCCAATAGAATTCACCCTTACTTCTGCCAACGAGCTGATCGCTAACGTGCCTGTCATTTTTGGTCGGCCATTTTTGATGCGTACACGTAGGAACTAGACACAGGCACCAAAGCAGCGCACGAACCGGAATTTCTGCCTCTGCCTTCACAGCTTGAATATTTTTGTATTGGTGAGCCAACCCCCTATTCCCACTTTTTCTTTTACTAATGATCTTCAACCGTACAATGATGTTTACGCGATGCCCTCCACTCCTGAAAACAGCTGGGTTTTCGCTTGCCAACTGTCAGAATCTGATCACGGGTTCAACGGTCAGTGTCTATGACCTCAGGAGGATCGTCTTGGTCGCCTCATGCACGTGCACTAGTGTAATATTTTATCGTTTGGAATGGTGTGTTGTTCACATCGTTATATAACAATAGAATTACTGATTCACTTTACACTGCAGCCAATAACGACACGAATAAGCATAGCGATGACTTGAATTGTTCCTCCCCATTCACTCTCGATACTTCTATTCACTATTGCATAAAATTTCTCTACGTGCCGACAGAACTAGCTTACTCGGGATGTGAGGTGTCCCAAGTTTACACGAGTCACATTAGACCTTGTGAATGACCCTATCCTGGCATCAGGGGTTGGTGTTCCCATACTCAAGTTTCGGACGAATCGTCCTTCAGTTTCGCTACTTCCTTGCACGTTGTCACCCCAATGTTAAATTACAATAGCAACACACAATCTTGTGCAAGTTTTGTCTGACGAACCAGTTTGCCAATATTTAATGAACCAGGGCGAGATAGTCACACGTATGGCTTTTCTCATAAGTCAGATTTACATCGAGCCTACTTTTCTTTCAACTTTGATATCGAGTAAGGACAAACTTAAAGGTCTATAACTCTATTGTTACACGTCACCTTACTATAAAAGTGTCGCCGAGTTAAAATCTATATATTAGTTTCTTCACGTGTCGTTTGGCTCGGCATTAGAACTGTTGTACACATGGACCATAAGCAATTGAATAACTGTTAGTGTTACCAATTAATGATATAGTTGTTATAGTATTGATGACTCATGTGCCCCCTTAACATTAATGAGTGCATCTAGTAATCTGCCTCGTTCGATAGGATTTTATCACTGTTACTTAAAGGATATAGTGTAAATCAACCACCCAGCGTGACAATGCTGTCAAGGTAAGATGGCATTAATAAACAATAGTAAGTTTACTGTTAGAGACTCAGTATTTTCTCAGCGATCATGTTTCACTGCTTCTCATTGTGCACAACTGTTTAAAGATATGGATTATTTCACTAGCCTTGGTTACATACGTGAAATATTTGTTTACAATTGAGCAATTCTGTTTTCTGAACTCCAATGGCCACACCCATACATATCTGTTTTGTCAAAGTTCTCTCCCTTGTCCCAGTCATTAACATGGCAACTGATTAAAAAGTAAACGTGGAATGCTGTTGATTTATGAGTCAGATGAAACAGATATCTTTTTGGGGAAGTTGTACTGAAGGTTGAGTCTAAAATACCTCTGTCAAGGTATGTTTCAGTAATGAATTCCGTTGATGCCTTCTCTTAGCTCATGGGATTAGGGTGTGTATGTATTTATGTGTGTGTGTCTCTGTGTGTGAGGATGCTTGTGTGCATTCTCTCTATGTGGATTTGGGTGCGGGAGAGAGAGAGAGAGAGAGAGAGAGAGAGAGAGAGAGAGAGAGAGAGAGAGAGAGAGAGAGAGAGAGAGAGAGAGAGAGAGAGAGAGTACACATACACCCCACCCTACCTCTCTCATGCTTACCATCTGCTGTTGGCTGCCTGTGGAATGGTCCAAACAAAAGCCAGGTTACAGTGTGAGGTACTGAGGCTTGCAGTGCAATGCAGTTTTATTCTGTCCTTAGTAGCCAGGAGTTCCAACAGGCGAAGGGGAAACTGAATGGTTCTGCCTGCAAACTGTACTGAAACTGTGTCTGCACTTCGGTTGTGTGCCTGTTCACATGATGGCTCGTTTGTATATTGGAAGTGTACAGATTTTTTTCATGTAGATGGCAATGAACATGTCAGTTTTCTTGTTAAGGAACACACTCTCCCATGGTGTGTGTATCAGATTAGGGTGGCAACAGAAAACAATGCAGTGACATATGGTGCAGATATATATTGACTTCACTGTCAGGTTACTCTGTATGGAATTAGCTGTGTGCCTTTCATGCAACTACGAGGGCACTTGAACTTATAAGTTGTTACTTTGAAATGGATGTGATAGTTTTTTGACTCACATGCGAAGCAAAAGTGAGTCTATGTACTCACCCGTTTCGTCCGTCCGGGCGACCGGGCGTCCGGGCGTCCGAAAACTTTAACGTTGAATTTTTCTCAGAGACTATTAAGTCTATCAATACCAAATGTGGCATGATGGTGTATGATGACAAGGCCTCAAAAAACATACATAGTGACTTGTCCTTGCTTCAAGGTCAAGGTCGCAGGGGCCATAAATGTGGTCTCAAAAACAGTCATTTTTCACATTTTCTCAATTTTCTCTGAAGTTTTTGAGATTGGATACCTGACCTGTATATGGTATATAGGGCAAAGTAAGCCCTATCTTTTGATACCATTTTGGTTGACCTTGCTTCAAGGTCAAGGTCACAGGAGCTCTTCAAAGTTGGATTGTATACCTATTTTGAAGTGACCTTGACCCTGAACTATGGAAGATAACTGTTTCAAACTTAATAATTATGTAGGGCACATGTTATACTTTCATCATGAGACATATTTGGTCACATATCATCAAGGTCAAGGTCACTTTGACCCTTATGAAATGTGACCAAAATGGGGTAGTGAACCACTAAAAGTGACCATATCTCATGGTAGAAAGTGCCAATAAGCACCATTGTGCTTCCTATGTCTTGAATTAACAGCTTTGTGTTGCATGACCTTGGATGACCTTGACCTTGGGTCAAGGTCACATGTATTTTGGTAGGAAAAATGTGTAAAGCAGTTCTTAGTGTATGATGTCATTGGTAGGTTTAGTTGTTTGACCTTGACCTTGAAGGTCACCTGAAGGTCAAGATCATGTAAAGGTCAAGGTCAAGCATGTGAGTCGTATGGGCTTTGCCCTTCTTGTTTTTAATGGTGTTCTGTTGTGATGGAGTGATTTGATTGAATTTATTTTTATTGCAGAAACCACGTGAGAGAAAATGTTCTTCTGGGACTGGTTTTCTGGAATTCTAAACTTTTTAGGTGAGATGCTGTTTAACATACTTTTTGAGCAGGGATTCTGAAGCATTAATCAGAAAAGATTGTGTAATTGATAAAGATCTATTCACCTTATCTTAAATCTAAATGCAACTGATAGTGTGACTTCTTTTATTACTGCACCGTTTAAATGTGAAATAATGATCCTGAGTTGGTGAGTAGTATGAAACCAATTGAATTAAACTGACCATGATGTGTTACAGCCTGGCGGTCAGCAATATTGTTGGCTTTTTGCTGCCTCACTAATTTGTATAATGAGATTCTGTAATGACTGACTGAAATGCTGGTTTGTCTTCTGAAGCATACTTGCATGGTTGTGTTGAAAGATCCATGTCCAACTAGCTTTATTACTGCTGATACAGTTAAGGAGCCCTTATGCGTAACTTGATAAATGATTACTTTCTACTGCTTATTAGAATGACCTTTTCAGCTTTTTATCAAATAGGAAATATTTTGATCCACAAGTGTGCATTGCCTGATGATAAAATTACTTGGATCTTTCAGGGAGAGATTCATCACCTCCTTTACTCCACTTGTTTTAATGTCAGTACCCTTGCTGTTTGCTATTTCATATTCACCTATGTCAAGTGGCTTGAGAGTTTTGTGGGGGATTTTGGTTGCAGGACTGTGGAAAAAGTCTGGGAAACTGGTGTTCCTGGGACTGGACAATGCCGGCAAGACCACTCTCCTACACATGCTCAAAGATGACCGCATGGCACAGCATGTCCCCACATTGCACCCCAGTAAGCATCCATGCCTCCACCCCTTCCCCATTATGAATATGATGGACTCTTCTTCATCCTGCTGTTGTACTCATGCTCCCATCCCAGCAACCTTTGTGATGGACTCTTCTTCATCCTGCTGTTGTACTCATGCCCTCATCCCTCCCCCATTGTGATGGACTCTTCTTCATCCTGCTGTTGTACTCATGCCCTCATCCCTCTCCCATTGTGATGGACTCTTCTTTGTCCTGCTGTTCTGAGGTAATCTTCTAATTACACATTTTAAATTTGTTAACTATGCTGTAGCCTGCATGGCCTTCATGGCTGATGAGCCCTTGGGCTCCATCCTTCTGTCCATCCATCCATCCATCCCTAAAGTGCTTTGCGCTTAATAAGTGACTAGGAACATCACGATATGAATTTTGTTCTGCGGTTCTTGTGAATTTTCGTCACTGAAATGTTTGCATAGCCCAAGCGGTCTGATGGGCAGTGGAACTCGACCTTATCTCCTTGTTCTCATGTAATTAGTATGTGCATCGCACTAGGTTCCACTAGTAAGTATCATGAGGCATTTTTATGCATGGATTACAATTGTGTATGTATCAATGTTGTGGCCTTATATAGCCTACAAGGCTGATAGGCTCTTAAACTCCATCCATCCATCCTTTTATCCATCCAGCCAGCCATACTCATGCCTCTACCATTTCTCATTATGATGGACTCTAATTCATCCTGCTATTGTACTTATGCCCCCATCCCTCCCCCATTATGATGGACTGTTCTTCATCCTGCTGTATTTCAGCCTTTTCCAGGCTGGACTTGAACTTTTCAAGCTCTGGTTCTTTTTTCTCAGATTCATCCTCGTAGTTTTTGACTCACATGCGAAGCAAAAGTGAGTTTATGTACTCACCCTTTTCGTCCGTCCAGGCGTCCGGTCCGGGCGTCCGGGCGTCAGGGCGTCCGAAAACTTTAACGTTGGATTTTCCCCGGAGACTATTAAGTCTATCAATACCAAATGTGGCATGATGGTGTATGATGACAAGGCCTCAAAAAACATACATAGTGACTTAACCTTGCTTCAAGGTCAAGGTCGCAGGGGCCATAAATGTGGTCTTAAAAACAGTCATTTTTCACATTTTCTCAATTTTCTCTGAAGTTTTTGAGATTGGATACCTGACCTATATATGGTATATAGGGCAAAGTAAGCCCTATCTTTTGATACCATTTTGGTTGACCTTGCTTCAAGGTCAAGGTCACAGGAGCTCTTCAAAGTTGGATTGTATACCTATTTTGAAGTGACCCTGACCCTGAACTATGGAAGATAACTGTTTCAAACTTAATAATTATGTAGGGCACATGTTATACTTTCATCATGAGACATATTTGGTCACATATCATCAAGGTCAAGGTCACTTTGACCCTTATGAAATGTGACCAAAATGGGGTAGTGAACCACTAAAAGTGACCATATCTCATGGTAGAAAGTGCCAATAAGCACCATTGTGCTTCCTATGTCTTGAATTAACAGCTTTGTGTTGCATGACCTTGGATGACCTTGACCTTGGGTCAAGGTCACATGTATTTTGGTAGGAAAAATGTGTAAAGCAGTTCTTAGTGTATGATGTCATTGGTAGGTTTAGTTGTTTGACCTTGACCTAAAGGTCACCTGAAGGTCAAGGTCATATAAAGGTCAAGGTCAAACATGTGAGTCGTATGGGCTTTGCCCTTCTTGTTTTGGTGTAGTCTTGTCAGTGTATGTACACTCATAATCATATCTGAAGAGGGTGACTTTCTCGAGAGTAATCAGTGATATACCTCTAAGTAATGGTTTGCTAGAATATTCCACTGTGAAAGTGACCTTTTCTGTGACTGCATCGGATGATGCATTTCAGCTGTACATTTTCCCATCTTTTCTGTCTCTTCCAGCTTCTGAAGAACTGTCCATGGGAAACCTGAGGTTCACAACATTTGATCTTGGTGGTCACAAACAAGGTGAGGAAATCCTTCCATGGGTTTATGTGCATTTCCTTATCTGACAGAAACATCACGTGATTGAAACCTTTGGTACACAACCACATCCCTTAGTCAAGCTTGCAGCACTGCATGCATTTGACAGTCCATAGCTGTGGGGAAAGTCTTGATGTCACTGGGGAAAATGGTCACTTTAAATGGTATGTGTCACAGCTATTGCACCCATATTTGACAGTCAGTACTCAAGCATCCGTACCTCGTACATCCACATGAAACCTGTGCTAACTGTGTTGCAGCTCGCCGAGTGTGGAAGGACTATTTCCCTGTGGTGGATGGCATTGTCTTCCTGATCGATGCCTTTGACCGTGAACGCATGCCAGAGGCCAGGGCGGAACTTCAGGTGCGAGGTTTTTCTGTGTTTCTATCATTTAGTCTGCTGACGGTCTGTAGTAGTTGCAGACCATGAGGATATCAAAATGTTGGTTGGATTCAGTAATGTTTGTTGCATGCTTGGACATTTGAAGATTATTTTTCAGAAGAGTTGAAACTAGCCATAGTTCAGGATCTTGAGGAGTGTCAGGAAAGGCTGTTCATTTAGTTGGTGTATCATTTACATTTATTCAATTTTCCTGTGGAGAAAAGGCATTGAGGAAGTATCGAGACTACAGTTTTGTTTAAGCTAGCTTCTTCATTGGTTGGGCTTACTTTATTGCCCACTTTTCCTTCATTTGGTAAAAACCTTGCTAATTTGTGAGCAATATTTTTGCTTGCAGAGTTTGATGATGGATGAACAGATCGCCAATGTACCCATACTGCTGCTAGGCAACAAGATTGACCGCTCAGGGGCGTGCAGTGAGGATGAGATCAGACACTACTTTGAGCTCCACGGTGTCACCACTGGCAAGGTAGGCCCTACTTTGTGCTCCATTCTTCAAGCAGCTTTTATGAATGTCATGTTGCATTTCAACTGCTCTTGTGATTGAGTTTTTTTTAAGTTTTTGACTCACATGCGAAGCAAAAGTGAGTCTATGTACTGAGCCGTGTCGTCCGTCCGTCCGTCCGGGCGTCCGTCCGGGCGTCCGTCCGTCCGGGCGTCCGTAAAAAACTTAAACGTTGGATTTTTCTCGGAGACTATTAAGTCTATCAACACCAAATGTGGCATGATGGTGTATGATGACAAGGCCTCAAAAAACATACATAGTGACTTGACCTTGCTTCAAGGTCAAGGTCACAGGAGCCATAAATGTGGTCTCAAAAACAGTCATTTTTCACATTTTCCCGATTTTCTCCCACGTTATTGAGAATGGCGACCTTAGCTACAAGTGGTATATAGGTCAAAGCAAGCCCTATCTTTTGATACCAGTTTGGTTGACCTTGCTTCAAGGTCAAGGTCACAGGAGCTCTTCAAAGTTGGATTGTATACATATTTTGAAGTGACCTTGACCCTGAACTATGGCAGATAACTGTTTCAAACTTAATAATTATGTGGGGCACATGTTATACTTTCATCATGAGACACATTTGGTCACATATCATCAAGGTCAAGGTCACTTTGACCCTTATGAAATGTGACCAAAATGGGGTAGTGAACCACTAAAAGTGACTATATCTCATGGTAGAAAGTGCCAATAAGCACCATTGTGCTTCCTATGTCTTGAATTAACAGCTTTGTGTTGCATGACCTTGGATGACCTTGACCTTGGGTCAAGGTCACATGTATTTTGGTAGGAAAAATGTGTAAAGCATTTCTTTGTGTATGATGTCATTGGTAGGTTTAGTTGTTTGACCTTGACCTTGAAGGTCACCTGAAGTTCTAGGTCATATAAAGGTCAAGGTCAAGCATGTGAGTCGTATGGGCTTTGCCCTTCTTGTTTTTTAGGTCCTAGATTTTGATGAATAAGAAATTAATTGATATGACTTTTGCTGTGTGTATCAGTCCTGCATAGCAATCAAACCTGCACAAACTTTAAGTATCTTTTGTCTGTCAATGAAATAACTCTGCCTAAATGATTTATTCATCCACATCTTCATCCTTAGCTGGCTCTGAACTTGATAAATCAGTCCTAGCAACTGCTGGGAAAAACAAAACCTGTAGAATGTTATAGATGTGAGATTTACTCACAGCACTAAGTAGAAAGCTCTGAACATGTGGCCAGCAAGTGGAGTTGGCTGTTTGTGTGGCATTGCAGTTGGCATGTTGTGTGATTAACATGTCTTTTGGATCATTTGAAATGGCTTGCCTCTATCCTGTTGCAAGATCTGGTATAAAACTGTGCAGGTGGACATGTGTGGTGTATTCTTTTGTAACTTGATAATGTATGCATCAGGGATGTGTGACAGTAAAGAAATGAAATATTTGCAATGACTGGGAGATGAATTGTGGAGCATACTGCCACAAATCAAGACTGCTGTTAAAATCTGTACTGTAACTTGGATTACTACTTCTTTGCTTGGAGCAGTTGTAGAAATTTCTGATAAACTCAAACGGACAAAAGGTCCAATAGCAGTCCACAGTATTTGCTCATGCAGTTGCTTTCAAGAATGATCTTTGAATTTATATATATATTTTTTGCAGGGCACTGTGGCAAGAGGGGAGCTGCCAAGCCGACCCATCGAACTGTTCATGTGCTCCGTGCTGAAGCGTCAGGGTTACGGTGAGGGCTTCCGCTGGCTGGCCCAGTACATCAACTGAATCTGACGGACTTGTCCAGCCCTGCCACCTTGCTGGACGCACACAGAGCCATGGTCAGCCGGCCAGCCTGCAGTCCACCAAGCTGGTCCCAAAGCGTGGCAGTTGAGCCACAAGTGTGAATGTAGAGACCCCTTCTTTCCTGCAGTATGTGTGGCATGCCTGGGTGTCCGTCCATGTATGTGTGAGTGAACGAGGCTGGCCTGGCTGCAGTTCAGGCCTGGCAGAGAAAGAAAGAGAGAGACAGCAGCAGTGGTGTGAGTGGTGTTTGAACTTGTTCATCTCCTCCCATGTTCAAAGCCTGACTTTGACTTCCCAAGGATGGCAAGCAAGCGCAGTGGAGACAAAAGTGCTAGTTGTGTCAGCAGATCCCTCCTGTGTGCCCATCTCCCACTTTGCCCCTGTTGGTCTCTAGGGTACCTGTGTGTGTTTGTGTGTGTGATGGCTGTAGAGTGAGGTAGCCATTGCTGGGCACTAGTGTTGACAGCAGTCCGTCTGTTCCTGGGTAGGTGAGGATGGGCATGTCTGCTAGCTTGCTCTCTGACAGATGACACTACCACTCATACGTGAAAGTTCTCAGCGCCAGGATGTATGAATTCAGATTGTAATCTATATTAAATACTGTAACAACACTTGCAAAAATTGTATATGTTTAACAGTTGTAGTACACATACATCAACTAGATGAATTTAGATTTTGTTGATATTTGCCCATGGTTTTGTTGATTTAGCCTGGCTTATGTTGAGATTGTACTTGGCTTTTGTTAAGTTTGTAAGTGGAGGAGAGGTGATTCCATCAACTGCCTACATATTCAGTGCATGTCTACATGTGAATACAACCCATGATCTACTGTCTGCATTTGTGGCTCATTTGTGCTTGCATCATTTCCTTTTGGTGTTGCTGCCTACTGGCTTGTCTTGAGACGTTGGAGTATGATGTAATGGAAAATCTTGGTGCTCCAGCAGCCTCCTTTCATTCTCATGATGCACATTTGCATGACGAAGGATGCAGGTATTCGCTTTTCCAGTCAACCGTCTCACTCATTATGCCTAAACTGGCCCTCTCTCCCCAAGTTGAACTGGAAACCTCCCAGAGACAAGCTTATGCCCAACTCGCCAGAGGTGCATGCACAGTCTGTCAACAGGAGTGTTCGTGCCGGTCCTTCAGTTGATGGAATGTTTTTTGGTTGTCCGAGGTTTGGCACGTGTGTGGGATTCTTTGGAAAACCCTGATGGTTGTTTCCATCTCATTGGGAAAACAGAGAGGCACCAGGTAGATAGCCAAGATAGTCATTGCTCCACTGACTACAAGCTGTGCAATGGGAAGAAAGTTTTGCTTGGTTCCAACACATTGAAGTCATAGCCTTTTGGGGAGATGGTCCTTGGCTTTATTAACTATGGGCTCTGCACTGATACCTAGATGATAACTGCTTTCCATATGAGAAAGACAGACCATCTAAATCTCTTGGATTGAATCTGGCTTGGTTGCTGAGATGACCATGCCTCTTTTTCAACCAGTTCATATTTATCAACTCGAGAGGATCCCATCACAAAACCATGGTTTGCCTTAGCAGGGTGTCTTCAGTTCAAAGCTTAGTGTTTTGTTCATTGCAGATTGAGCCTGCGACATAGGAGGTTAATACAGGTGTTAGAGGTCTAGGTATGATAGTTGTGTGTGATTTGAGTGTATTCCCAACTGCTCCCTTTGACCCCCACTCTTCCTCCCCATGATCCCATCCCCCAATTTCTTTTCCCTTTGTTTTGCATGTTGAAGCAACTCCCAGCCATGTGTTGTGGTATAGACTCAGACTCTCTGTCTCTCTGTCTCTCTCTCTCTCTCTCTCTGTGTGTGTGTGTGCACAGGCTAATGTGGATTTTAAATGTGGAACAGAAACTGTAATGGATAATGGTGCAACACGTTGAAGCAGAACCACTGATGGTTACGAAGGTGAATACTCCTCTTGTGTGCTCCAGTGAAAATCAAATGATTTGGTGTCTGGTGAAACCTTTGAATGTTGTACCAGGCGAGAGGAGAAAGTGTCCGAGCTGTGGAACTTGCCGGAGAAGCTCCTCGTTGAAGCTGATGTGAATCGTGATCTTTGCATGCATGCTTGCCTTGTCGGTCTTGGATACTAGGGAAAGCTCTAGTGATAAAAGCAAGGCAGTTCTTCACAGCTCTCAAGATGAATGCAAGTTGTTGAGAGTTCTGGTGATGGTTATCAGTTGGGTGTTTCCGATGCAGAGAAGTTATCATGAATCCTATTGCTATTGGGTGAGCAGTTATATAGTGGTAGGCTCCAGTATTGAGCCCAATTCTCAAACAGATATTCTCAATTTGGATGGTTCCCTCATTAATTAGAATTATTTGTTTTTCAAATTTCCTTTCACAAATTCAAATAAAAGTGTTGTAAGGAGGCTGGTGTTGAATTTGTTCTAGGTTTGGTTAATTTGTCATGTGTTCTGTTAACTATAGCAGATATGTATACTTGCGTCATTACATTTGGTCTTGAAAACCTCAAGTTGTCCCTAAACCTATCGCCATGTGGGTAGAGGGTAAAATCAAGAAAAGACCCACCCCGCCTCCCAATGCAATTCGTTAAAGGTGAATGGATAATTAGGGAAATTTTGACTTCACTTAATCTTACTGCAACTAGTTCTAGTAATTTTGTGATCAGTGGTCTTGAATACAAATGGATGAATAGTGTTTTACGGCCTATCAGCCTTTGTAGGCTATTTAAGGCCATTAAGCACAACAATCTTTAGAACAGTTTGGAGTAAACACTAATCAAGTCATGGTGTCCCTAGTTATTCGCCTCTTACGATTCGCGTAGGGAGACGCGGTGGGTCAATTCTCACCTCGAACCCACAGGGGGATCTTGAATACAAAGGCAGATGGCAGTAGAGGTCCATTCATTCATTCATTCCCTGAACCACTTCCTCAGCTTGTGCTTGAATTGGATGGATGCAGTTTTATGGCCCATCAGCCTTTGAAGGCTTGAATTGGCAGACCTGTTTACTCTCCCGATTTTAGCGGGAGACTCCCGATTTCAGACCCTATCTCCCGACCTCCCGCTAGCTTCGTAAATCTCCCGATTTTTTTTCCACCGATCTCCCGAAAATGAAAAATTTTGAAAGGTTTATTTCGTTTCCGAAGCATTTACATGACGATCCGAACTTTCTACCGCGCCACTGAAGGTCATTCCGCAGATCTGCAGTACAATTTTTTTGATTAGTTGAGTCAGGACCTTCGTCCAATCGAGAGCCAGTTTACAACCTGGAATAGCCGCCATTTTGCTTGACCGATCTCAATGATGATGGCGTCCATTGAAAAGTCAAAGAGAAAGACTCACGAAACCGATTCTGAATCCGACAGTGAGCGTGACACAGAGGATGAGAACAGAAAGTCCACTCTTGTCAGAAGGAGAAAGAGAGCAAAGTACAGCGTAAAGTGGAAGGCTGAGTGGAAATCGGAATTCCCGGCATTTCGCCCATCGTCGAAATCGAAATCACACGCGTTTTGCACGTTCTGCAAAAAAGACATCAACGTGAGCCACGGAGGCAAGAATGAGAGAGAGAGAGAGAGAGAGAGAACTTGTGTGCGCGCGCGCGAGAGAGAGAACTTGCGCGCGCGAGAGAGAGATAGAGAAGCGCACGCGAGAGAGACAGCGAGAGAAGAGAGAGCGCGCGCGAGAGAGAGAGAAGAGAGAGAAAGCGCGTGCGCGGGAGAGAGAGAGAGAGAGAGAATTTGACTTTTCGCCTCCCTGATCAGAGATGAGACTTATCAGCGTTTCAGCTGATTTCTGAGTTTTTTATTCCACTTTCAGCTGATTTTTATTCAATTGTTATTTGTTATGCAGTTCGTGACCTGGGATGGTACACATATCTAAAAATAAAAATCTCCCGCTTTTTATTGAAATCTCCCGATTTTTGAGTCGCCATCTCCCTATTGTGCACAACTTAAGGTAAACAGGTCTGAATTGGAAATGGTTGTCAAATTTTGGGTATTTCTCTTTGAAGTTTCAAGACTTAGGACAGTGTTTCTAAAGTGGAAGTTGTCACCAGGAAAGCAGTCAAAGGATGCTGGATAGTATTTCTGGTTCCTCTTTGCCACACTAAGGATGATTACAGGTAATGGAATGAGGAGAAAAGATGCCTTCATGTAGATGAGAGTTCATGTAGATGAGAGTGTTGACGGAATTGCAGTGTCAGACCCCAAATTCCACAGGAGCTGTGCCTTGTGTGATTCACCTTCATTCATCTCCACAGTGTTGTTCACAGCTATTCAAAATAACCTGCACAGTAAAGTGTTTGGCATGTAGATGCAAAGTCGGGGCATGCCTAATGATGAAGAATTATTTTAACAAGGTGCTATTATTGGACCTCCTTTCATTCGGCAAGGTTGGAAAAATTTGAATGAAAAGTTGAGACAGCTATCAATGTACCAAGATGCCCAAGACATTAGGTTTTTGCCAAGCACCCACACTGTACACTCCAGGCAAGAGCAGTTCATCAGTTTTGGGCCAAGTACTGCAAGCACAGATGCATGCCATATGTGGACGGCCAAATGCCACCAAGTTGAACACATCCCACCACAGGGATGGTGTCCAAGAAGGAAAGGGCCAAGAACTCCTGTACCCAAATACTGTGGAGATCGAGTGTTAATAATTGCACATTTCAGTCTTCACAACATCTGATGTGTGTAATTCTAAAAAGCTACATTTTATCCCAGAGCATTGTGAAACATGAGAATGTAAAGTACAGAGGCTGCTGCTCTGTAGACGTTGCCTGTGCCGTGATGGGATTTTGCCCCGTCGCACCAGAAATGTACCTTTGGGGAGGCGATGTACAAAAAACATAGCACAAGGATGCTCATGTCATTATGCAGTATCAAGCATATTGCCAGCTTGTCATGTCAACATAGCACTCGATGGCAACATACGTCATTCTTATCAATTCTTAGTGAACCAGTTCCAATTCATGTTGGAGAAGTCTTGCAAATGGTGAGGTGGCATCATTTTAAGCCTCGGTTGCAGGGACAAGTCTAATACCCAAGTGACTGTCCAGTAAAAAGGGATGCAGTAACAGTCCATGGACAAAAAATGCTCAAAAACAGATGCACACAAAACTTGTTTTATTTCATGGAGAATAAAGTTGATGTTACATGTACAACATATTTCCTGCATTACAACTGAAATGTGCAAAGTAAATGGGACACAGGAAGGGATATATGGCAACACACAATCTCTCTTTAGAGTACAATTCCAAGTGTTGTTGGAGTTGACCCTTAAAATTATTAGGTATTTCTAGAAAAATTCTGTACAAAAGCATTTTGTTGGACAATGAAGGTGCCCCTCTTCATATTGTATCAACACCTGTTTGCTTAGAGATCTAAGGCACTTCACCTCAGCGAAGGACAGAAGTGGCAAGACATTCCACACAAGCCATTTTGTAAGCAAGGAGAGAAAAAAATTCAATGGAGTTATGCTCAGTTGCTGAGGAGCCTCTTGCACTCTTGCACTATGAAATACTTCTGAGAGGCATGCAACGTTCACCAAATAAAAATGTAGTACAATAAACCTGCTGTCACAAAAAGAGAACTTCAGCCACATGAAGCAGATGAAGTACAGTTTTTTAATTTTTCATTTTTAATACAAACATTAGGAAAATTAATTCAGAAATAATTATGCTACAGATGATGAAACCAGCAGCTGAGAAGGTTGCAAAGCAAACTTTCTCTTGTATATAACTGCTAATGCTGCTACATGAACTACAGAACAAAAACTGCTAAAAAAATGAAACTGCATTCCACAATATTTTGACATTTTTCACTCGCAGGATTTTCACTCCCAGGTGTGAGCCATGCTTTGACAGGAGCAACTCATCTGTGAGACACAAGAGCCAACTCCCCTTTGGAATGTATGGGCTTCCCATCTAGAAGACTCGCACTCATATAGGAAAGCACCAAGACTTTCACCAGTCAACCATTCATGACTGTCAACTGTGCCTGAGATCAACAGATTCGTTCGGTAAGTAACAGCACTTCCTGGATGATCTTAGCAACTAGCCACCTGTCAGCAAAGGACATCCACGGCTATCCTTCTGTCCAGTTACACTGCAATTCACCAAATCACATCTCCAGCTTGCCATAGAAAATATTAATTTTGCAGAAATACATAAGAACATTCTTACATGCCAATTCTTATTTTACAAGTATCCTCTCCAACACTGTTCACATCAGTTGCCATTGGCTGATGGAAAGAAAGGAGTAGGGGAGATAACTAGGTGCTGACTTCCACCTGGAAAGTTCGGATCTCCATGGGTTTCATGGTGACAGTGAAGGGGTCTCCCACAGGCCTGAAGAACAGCGTGTTGTCTGCAATGGAGGCAACCACAAATTAGGAATATCATGGGCATCGGTTCTTTTCAACAGCTTCTGTTTGTTAATCCTTTCAGTGCCTTGGGATGAGACAACTAATGCCTCCTGAATGTGTTTAAAGACAAGATCAGTTCATCCTTGAAATGTCATCAGATGATGTGCTCCGACATCAGACAGACAAGCTGGTCTCCACTAAAGGTACACAGTGGCACATTTCATGCCTAAGCACTGAAAGGAAAGCAGACAAGCTTAACTCATTCACTGCAGAGTTTGAAATAAAAATTGAGATGAACCCCGACATTGGGCTTGGATATTCATTCACAGTAACACTTCCACTTGTTCTTTGGCTGCAATATTTCTCATAGTGGCTGGCTGACTACTTTACCCTCTGGTCATTGAGCTTGATGGTTGCTGAGAAACTATCCAAGCTGGCCTTGCATGTACATGTGGGTCAAGTCACCTTCTCCACTCCCAGATTTGCATTCCAATCGGATGCTCGCTCTCTACCTGATGAACAGGCATCTAATACATGATATGCCCTCATAGCCCTGCCCAGTAACGTTTTCACTCAAAGGTTGGTGAAACGATTCAAACTGAGCACGTGGACAGCAAATGCAGGATCTGTCTGGGCTGAAGTTAATTGAGCATCTGCAGCCCCTGAAGGAACCATGAAGTGGTCATCTTGACCACTGGGCAGCAGTCCCCTGCTATGGACACCTACCTTGGTGCTGGGGTTCAGGCTGGCTCTCAGAGTTGGTCTTCCAGTTGAGACGCTTCAGTTCCCTCAGAGGCATGTTGGCGCCCAGCGTCAGCTCAGCAGCGCTTACGATGTGGAAGGGGGCAAAGAGGTTCTGGAGAAACGGAAAAAGAATCTCTGAAAGGAGATGCTACAGCAACATGCACTGAAAGGAGATGCTACAACAACATGCACTGAAAGGAGATGCTACAACAACATGCACTGAAAGGAGATGCTACAACAACATGCACTGAAAGGAGATGCTACAACAACATGCACTGAAAGGAGATGCTACAACATGCACTGAAAGGAGATGCTACAACAACATGCACTGAAAGCAGATGCTACAACAACATGCACTGAAAGCAGATGCTACAACAACATGCACTGAAAGCAGATGCTACAACAACATGCACTGAAAGGAGATGCTACAACAACATGCACTGAAAGCAGATGCTACAACAACATGCACTGAAAGCAGATGCTACAACAACATGCACTGAAAGCAGATGCTACAACAACATGCACTGAAAGCAGATGCTACAACAACATGCACTGAAAGCAGATGCTACAACAACATGCACTGAAAGGAGATGCTACAACAACATGCACTGAAAGCAGATGCTACAACAACATGCACTGAAAGGAGATGCTACAACAACATGCACTGAAAGCAGATGCTACAACAACATGCACTGAAAGCAGATGCTACAACAACATGCACTGAAAGGAGATGCTACAACAACATGCACTGAAAGCAGATGCTACAACAACATGCACTGAAAGCAGATGCTACAACAACATGCACTGAAAGCAGATGCTACAACAACATGCACTGAAAGCAGATGCTACAACAACATGCACTGAAAGGAGATGCTACAACAACATGCACTGAAAGGAGATGCTACAACAACATGCACTGAAAGCAGATGCTACAACAACATGCACTGAAAGCAGATGCTACAACAACATGCACTGAAAGCAGATGCTACAACAACATGCACTGAAAGCAGATGCTACAACAACATGCACTGAAAGGAGATGCTACAACAACATGCACTGAAAGGAGATGCTACAACAACATGCACTGAAAGGAGATGCTACAACAACATGCACTGAAAGGAGATGCTACAACAACATGCACTGAAAGGAGATGCTACAACAACATGCACTGAAAGGAGATGCTACAACAACATGCACTGAAAGGAGATGCTACAACAACATGCAATGAAAGCAGATGCTACAACAACATGCAATGAAAGCAGATGCTACAACAACATGCACTGAAAGCAGATGCTACAACAACATGCACTGAAAGGAGATGCTACAACAACATGCAATGAAAGCAGATGCTACAACAACATGCACTGAAAGAACCAAAGCTCAGGAGTCATAGCATTCATTGGAAATGCAGCAGGATAATCTGGTATAGTATGAATTGGTGAAAGACCATTTAACTTCTAAAGCTCTGGGTAAAAGGACAAGAAGCAAAAAGCAAGACAGCAATACTTTTATCTAGAGAGCACTCTTGAGCGCGCAAACCTCCACCAAGAACGCGACAATTTATCTTCCATGACCCTGTATAGTTAATTTCATTTTAGCTTCATCTGGATGTCTCAGTACTTCGACACCAGTGTTTGCGATGTGCAGCAAAAGTTCTCTTTCTGGTTGTAATTCCACAACAAGATAATTGATAAGCTCCAAATTTCATCAGAATCTGCTGTGAACTTTGTTTAGTTATAATACTTATATTGCCAAATAACTAATAAGCCAAGGGTAAAACATAACCTCCTTGGTGGAGGTAAAAAAAGGAGAAATATGGAGAACATATACTTAATTCACTTTAGCACTTTAAGGTGGGTAACAGGATTCTTTTAAAAGGTTTATAAAAGGGCACTGTGAAGACAGGGTCGGAGTATAAGTTTGTGAGTGAGTGTGCATGAGAGAGAGAGAGAGAGAGAGAGAGAGAGAGAGAGAGAGAGAGAGAGAGAGAGAGAGAGAGAGAGAAAGAAAGAGAGAGAGAGAGAGAAAGAAAGAGAGAGAGAGAGAAAGAGAGAGAGAGAACACATCCAGATAAAAAGAAAGCGAGATCTACTGACCCTGAGGTCAAGGGTGACAGGCATGGACAGGTTGACGTCTTCTCCACGCTCATAGAAGTGCTCCAGACGCATCAGGAAGGGCTGCAGCTTGGTGGGGATAGGACCAAGGGCAGGGAACTGTTCCAGTGTCAGCAGATGGATGTTGTCTGGCAGTGCCGCCTGCATGCCTGACCACTGCAACACAACAAGCATTGTGGTGTACTAAGCTGGTCACGTAGTGAGCTGGCTTTTCCAGTTCGAAGTACTCTCTGATCCAAAGTTTCCGCAAAATAAAAGTGCAAAAGCGAATACTAGTAGAAGAATGCTTATGTACAATTAAGATAATTTGTTGCTGTTTGACTACTTTGAAGTAGTGAAATTAACATTTCCTCATTTTTATGCCATCCACATCTTCCTACTATGACAA